>CM033641.1:272201561-272494351 GCA_019512145.1 Engystomops pustulosus | reverse complement strand
GATAGGAGTAGTAGTACAGTGCTGTGTCCATATATACAGGATATGAGTAGTAGTAGTCTGCCCATATATACAGGATAGGAGTAATAGTACTCTGCCCATATATACAGGATAGGAGTAGTATTGCTGTGCTGTGTCTATATATACAGAATAGGAGTAGTAGTACTGTGCTGTGCCCATTTATACAGGATAGGAGTAGTAGTACTGTGCTGTGCCCATATATACAGGATAGGAGTAGTAGTACTGTGCTATGTCCATATATACAGGATAGGAGTAGTAGATACTGTGCTGATGTCCATTATGACAGGATAGGAGTAGTAGTATCTGCTCCAATATACATGGATAAGGAGCTAGTAGTAACTGTTATGTGCTCATATATACGGAGGATAAGGAGTGTAGTATGTGCTGTGCCTTCATATATATACAGGAGTAGGAGTAGTAGTACGTGCTGTGTCCATATAACAGGATATGAGGAGTGTAGCTGCCCATATATACAGGATAGGAGTAGTAGTGCTGTGCTGTGTCTATATATACAGAATAGGAGTAGTAGTACTGTGCTATGTCCATATATACAGGATAGGAGTAGTAGTACTGTGCTATGTCCATATATACAGGATAGGAGTAGTAGTACTCTGCCCATATATACAGGAAAGGAGTAGTAGTACTGTACTGTGCTCATATATACAGGAAAGGAGTAGTAGTACTGTGCTGTGCCCATATATATACAGGATAGGAGTAGTAGTACATTGAGTGTCTATACTGCTAGTTATATTCTTTTATAGTAGTTATATTATTTTACATAGGGGGCAGTATTATAGTAGTTATATTCTTGTCCATAGTGGGAAGTATTATAGTAGTTATAATCTTGTACATATGGAGCAGTATTATATTAGTTATATTCTTGTACATAGGGGGCAGTATTATAGTAGTTATATTCTTGTACATGGGGGACAGTATTATAGTAGCTATATTCTTGTACATGGGGGACCGTATTATACATGTAGTATGCTATCAAAACATTGGGGCACATTTACTTACCCGTCCAGAGGAGTTCACAGAAAGTGCATTGTCCGTTGATCATGCACTCTGCCATAATTCGCTAAGATCATGTGCCCGATATCCTGTATCTGTCGCTACCTCGCTCAGGTCCGCCGGAGTTCACCATATTCTTCCCGATGCATGTAAGTGCTTCATCTTGCGACACAATTAAAAAGTTGCCGTAAAAGCGATAGGGCGGTCATTAGGGGTTAATTGACACATTGCAGTGCAGCTCACATCCGTCCTGCGCCGACATGCATACATTTCTTCCCTCGTCCGACCATCGCCGGGCCAGGTCGCTGTCACACCTCAATCATTACACCGCGCTTCCCAAATGCTTGGAAGCTAATTAAAAGTGTAGATAAACCCTCTACCATGATAATCTAAGCATATGCAGCACACATGCAATCTCCTAGCACCGAGTAATCATGAAGTAACTGCTTAGAGGGTCTCTGCCCCCACTTTGTAATCTTACACTGGCCATCACTGAGTAATAGGAGCTCAAACATCAAAATGAGTAAATTGTAAGTTAGGGGGTTACAAATGATCTTTATTGTTTAAACATCTCTGTAAACTCTCTTTCATTTCCAAAACCCTTTAAGTGTGGTGCTGTGTAACTAATTTGAGTGTCTATACTGCTATTATATTCTTTTATAGTAGTTATATCTTGTCGCATAGTGGCAGTATTATAGTAGTTATATTCTTGTCCATATGGGCATATTATATTAGTTAAATCTTGTACATATGGAGCGTATTATATTAGTTATTTCTTTGTGAACTAGGGGCGTATTATAGTAGTTCTATTTTCTGGTACATGGGTGACAGTATTTAGTAGCTATAAATTCTTGTACATGGGGGACCGTATTATCATGTAGTTGCTATCAAAACTGGGGCACATTTACTTACCCGTCCAGAGAGTTCCACAGAAAGTGCATTGTCCGTTGATCATGCCCTCGGCCAGAATTCGCTAAGATCATTTGCCCGATATCCTGTATCTGGTCGCTAACCCACCCTCGCTCAGTTCCAACCGGAGTTTTCACAATAAATAGGTGCTGCTGCGCCCGATGTGTCTCTGCTGCGCCCGATGTGTCTCTGCTGAGCCCGATGTCTCCCTGCTGCGCCCGATGTCTCCCTGGTGCGCGATGTCTCCCTGCTGCCGTTCCGCGTGTATCTTCCGACAAGTAAGCAGATGTGCCGAACATCTGTACTCTATTCTTCACTGTGTTCTTCACTTAAATGATCCTGTGTTCACTGTGTTCACTGTTTTTATTCTATTCTTCATTGTTCTTCACTGTGTTTGTTTAATTAAATGCTCGATCTCGAGCAGGGGAAATACTCGTCCGAGCAACGAGCCGTTTCGAGTACCTTAATACTCGAACGAGCATCAAGCTCGGACGAGTATACTCGCTCATCTCTAATTAGCATACATGGATCACAGTCAGGTCAAGCCAGGGTCTTCAACAGAGCTGGGTCAAGCATGAGTTTAAGCAGAAGCAGTATTACACACCTTAACTGGCAATGGTAGAACAACAGAGCTCAGGCACCTCCCAGTGAGAGAGGTGTCTTTTATTACTAAAGGTGTTCCCGATGCATGTAAGTGCTTCATCTTGCGACACAATTAAAAAGTTAAATCCCGCACTCAGCCGCACTCAGCCGACGGTCCGCCCCCAATTTCTGTCGCATGAAAACCAGTGCAGCTGCGCCAAAATCTGATCGTGTGCCACACAATCCCCTGTTAAATATCTGTCACAGCTGCGCAAAACCCCAAAACATCGGAAAGTCAGACGAAAGTGTGTCCGCTGAACCTTAGTAAATAAGCCCTATTGAATGAATTAAGACCATCTACCAACAATGTGACTCTGAGTAACATTTTGCGAACACCAGCCACATTACATGAACCCATCTGCTTCATTTGACTCCATACACAACACAAGTACACTTTTAGAATTTTTTGCAAGGCCACCAGTCCACCCCTGGCCATGTTAAGTGATCTTTCTTAGAAACACTTGGTCAGATATATTACCGTATCTGCACCATAAAAGTGTCGGGAACTGAAGTTTTTTTTTGGTGCATAATTCTTGCGGATCATTTATAATGAGTTGGCACCAGAAAGAATAGTTGTTTCCGACTATCCCGACTCATCCATCTTTTGTTGGCGCAAGTTAGTGTGGCCGATATTTTTCACATCATCTGCCACATTTATGTGAAGTTTGTCAGCATTTCTAGGCGCAAATTTTGGCGCAAAACTGACCAGGAAAGAAATGGTCTGAAATCAAAATTTAAAAAAGGCGGGTAAGATTTTGGCGCACATCTCATTTGTGTCAGCATTTTTATGGTGCCTCACTGATTAGTTCCGCTTGTGCATTAATTACTAACAGCCGTGCGCTACTTTAATACATCGGCTATGCTTTCCATAGTCTGATCTCAGATGCCGACTGTCGTGGTTGCGACAGAATTAATAAATCCCCCCCACTATGTTATAAGAAATAGAACCATAAGTAAATATGCACTTAATCAATTTAAAAAGAAAAAAATAAATACAAGTAGCTCAACACAGATCATAAAGCAGAGGCACATTTACTTACCTGTCCCATTGACCCCGCCGATCCGGAATTTCCGACAAGATTGTGCTGCGATTCACTAAGATCGTGCATCCAATTTTCTGCATGTGTCGCTTCCCCGTTGAGGTTCGCCGGAGTTCACCTTCTTCTTCCCGGTACATGTAAGTGCTAATCTTGTGACACAATTTCATTTTTAAATTCCGTGATTTGTCCGAATCAGTCGGGTTGTCCGACGGCCATGCCCCCTGATTTATGTCACATGAAAGCCGGCGCCGATGCGCCACAATCCGATTGCATGCGCCAAAAACCTGGGGCAATTCGCCGCAAATTGGAAAAATTCGGGAAACCCGACAGAAATGCGTCTGACGAACCCTTAGTAAATGTGCCCCTATATGTATGTGACAAGAAGCTACAAAATCTAAAAACCTGCCAAACACAACAGTAAATTTAATGTATCTAGGGAAGTTAAAGCGATGGGCAGGAGATATTTTCTTAACTGTCAATATTTTCAATTTCTTTTCAGTGTCTGCTTTGCTTCTACCTTTAGTCCATACAGTACTGATGTTGTGTACCCCTTCCCTAATAATTTTCTTGTGTGCAACTATACTTCATTACCTTGTACGAGGGAATGACAGATGTCTCAAAGTAAAATTCTCTTAAGAGCAAGTGGCTTTCAGCTCATACTGAGCCATTCATGCTAATGTTACCTAACAGATCCAACATCTTAGAAGTCGCCATGCATTAGGTACCATTTAACGTCACTCAATAGAAATGTACAGTTTACACCGGTTTTTATTTGTGAAACCTTTAAAGACACAAAGTGACCTCAACACATGGAGACTTTGAAATTACGTCTGTCTTTTCTTTGTCCATCTACTCTACTTGCCATTATCAACTAGAACAGTTTGCTGTGCTCTCCTGCATGCTATAGAGTACAAGCTCTTCCTCATAGATTGTGAGTTCTTGAAAGCAGGGCCTTCATTGCTACTGCTTCATCTTACCATGTTATTACTCAGTAATGTCTTATTTTGTTCATATACATACCCCCTATGCTATGCAGTGCTGCTGAATTTGAAGGTGTTATATAAATAAAAGATTTATCATTATAATTTTTACTATGATAATATTAAGTATGTTTGTACTAAAGTTTATTTTAACAAACAACTTGTTGCGGATACACTATGACATCCAATCGGTGGGACTATGGACTACTCCATAGTGTATTATCTCTGATCCACTCTGTTTAAATTAAAATAAAACAAAACCTCCTTAAGGGACGGAGAGGTTTTTTCTTTTTTTTTTTCTTCGCCTCATTTCTAATTTCTTTGCTTTCTTTCTTTCTGGAAATGGTCTTAACTTTTTTCTCTCTCTCTCTGGGCTCCAACTGTCAAAAAGATCCATAAACTTTTCATGTTTTTTTTTTGTTTTTTTATTTTTTTGTTTTTTTTTTTTGTTTTCCGTGTACCAGAAACAAGACATGTAAAGAATTACAAGACCTGTGTGAGGGCTTATTTTTGTGTCGTACACAAATTTTACTTTCCACGTTAAGGTGTTATCTAATAACATGCCGTTGTTGTACGTGCGAAGCTGAAAAAAATTCCAAATGTGGAAAAGAAAAAAAAAAAAAACCGCACCGCTCCGTCTTGTGGGGCTCAGATCTTTTTAACGACTTTTCACACCTATCGCTAATTAACATGCCATCTTTATTTTATATTCTTTGTCTGGCGATCCGCGTATACCAAATTTATACCAGTTTTTATTGTTGGTTTTAATAAAATAAACATTTTCAAAAATAAACGAATGTGTAACCAAAAAAGAAAAAAACAATATTTTGCCATCATTTGAGCTAAGTAACTTTTTATCTTTTTGGTTCCACGGAGATGAGATGTGTCACGAGATGGGGATTCTTTTTTGTTGCCAGAAATGAGGCGACCAGTTTTCATTGCTACATTTTGGATCTTGAATTTTACATTTTTTATTTCTTTTATGTTAATGTAAACGAAAGGGGGGAGGTGTCCCGCATTTCGGTTCGGACAATTTGGGGGGATGGTGGGCGCCCGACACATTGTCATTTTTTCCTTTTTTGTTTTTTTTTCCCACCATTTTTCTTTCCCCTTTCCCTTCCTTTCCCATTGTCCCCTCTTGTTTTTTGTTGTTTTTTTCGGGGTCGCCTTTTTCTCCCTCCCTGTCTTTTTCCCTCCCGTTCCATTCCTCCCCCATCATCCCGGCGGTAGTGAGATTTCATACATGCCCACCAGAATTCGCCGGCCGTAAAAAACCGTTTTTTTATATTTTGATAATCGCCCGGTCCAATCGGCGGCCGGCCGGGCATTATTGGGACGCGGCGATATACCCTATATGTCGCTGTGATTTTTACTGTTTGTTATGAGTTGTATATTTAAGTATCCCGTTCAGGGAAAGGGGGGGGGGGGTGATTTTGAACTTTATAAATATTTGATTATAATTGTTTTATTTTTTAACAAAAAACTTTTTTTTTTTCTTTTTTTTTTTACTATTTTACTATCTTTAAGACCATCTAGAGTAACATTACAAACCCCTAGATTGTCCCAGATCGCTCCGCTCTAGAGAGATCTCGCTATCGCTCTATCGCTTGCTGCTGCTAAGAAAAGATCGCTTCGCATCTTGCTACAACCAGGAGTATGATCTCTGGCTCATGTCTAAGTCTAGATTCTTCGCTGCTACTCCCCCCCCCCCCCCCCCCCCCCCAGATGCTGTCCTTTCGATACCGTCTTCTCTGCGTGGGGGTCGCAGATCGCTGGTTTCATCATGGCTCTTCTTGGTAGTCCCTGCTCTCTGGGCTCCTCTGCTCTCCTCTCTCCGCGTCTACTTGGTCAATCTTCTGTATTGCAATATATGGCATTTTTTTGGCTCTTTTTGCAGCACACAAACAATTCATTCAAGTGGACCAACAATAGCCACTGGCTCCTTGTACCAGATATGCAGAGAAGCTGCCGAGAAACGCCTCGTTTCAAAGACACCCGAAGGCTACCATGTCAAACCAACTCAAACAACAAAAACGAGCCGCAACCAAAACCCCTCATACCACTTCACACAAGACATTTCACTGCCTAGTGCCCGGCACACAAACCACCGCCCCAACCAAAGATGAGAAAGCCCGAACTCGGGAGGCAGAGGGCGGGATCCGTGCGCACGCCGTCTTTAAATGCCCGCGTCGACTTGCCGCGGCGTTTAGGGTGGCAAGCACCGACCGCGTTATTAGCGGGGGGGTTTTTGTCAAAATGCAAAACCCCCCCCTCTGTATGAAAGTACTCAGCCCGGGAGCCCTCTTTCACACTCCCCTTAACCTATGCGCCGTATGAGCTACGGTGCGCCGAGCGTTAATTGGTTTAACATGGAAACTGCAAGAGGCTGCTAACAGCAAACAGAAAAGGTCCAGAGAAAGCCTGAGATCAGGATTAGCATTAGAGATGAGCGAGCACTAAAATGCCGGTGGGCTCTTATTCATACGAACTTTTCCAGATGCTCGAGTGCTCGTCCTCGAATAACGCGCCCCATTGAAGTCAAGGAGACTCGAGGCATTTTTCAAAGGACCATGGTTCGGGAATAAAAATGTGTTAATTTAATTGAAAAGATTCTTCTGATAATTTAGCCGATTGTATGCAAACATCTACAATCTTTTCTTTTCACTGCTCCGCCGCGTATATTAATCTCCCACAAGTTATCAGATGTGAATAACATGAAGATAGAATAAAAACAGGAACATAGGATCTTTAAGTGAAAACAACAGTGCAGAATAGATTGCAGATGTTCGTCCCATCTGCTTACTTGTCGGGAGATACGTTCCCGGGATCCGCTCCTCTTCTTCCACTGAAGTCCCCCGATTCTCCCTTTGCCCGATGTCTCCCTGCTGCCCGTATGTCTCCCTGCTGCCCGTGTCTCTCCCTGCTGCGCCGTGTCCCTCTGCTGCGCGCGATGTCTCCCTGCTGCGCCCGATGTCTCCCGCTGCGCACCGATGTGTTCCTCTGCTTTGCGCCAGTAATGTGTCTCTGCTGCGCCCGATGTGTCTCTGCTGCGCCCATTGTCCTCTGCTGAAGCCCGATGTCCCTCCCTGCTGCGCGCCTGATGTCTCCCTGTTCGCGATGTCCTCCCTGCTGCCGTTCCCGTGTATCTCTTCTTCCACAAGTAAGGCAGATGTGCCGAACATCTGTACTCTATTCTTCACTGTGTTCTGTCACTTAAAGATCCTGTGGTCACTGTGTCACTGTTGTATTCCTATCGTCATTGTCTTGCACTGTGTTTGTTTAATTAAATGCTCGATCTTCGAGCAGGGGAATACACGCGTCCAGCACGGCCCGTTCGATACCTTAATACTCGAAACGGCCATCAAAGCTTCGGACGAGTATAACTCTCGTCATCTCTACTTATATACTGGATCATAGTCAGGTCAAGCCAGGGTCTTCAACAGAGCTGGGTCAAGCATGAATTTAAGAAGAAGCAGTATTGCACACCTTAACTGGCAATGGTAGAGCAACAGTGCTCAGGCACCTCCCAGTGAGAGAGGTGTCTTTTATTACTAAAGGTGAGAGAGGTGTCTTTTATTACTAAAGGTGGGCACTGGTCGGTGGGTTAGATGTGCATGCACTTGCCCTTCAAATTTTAGGAACTGATGTACGGCTATGCCTTAGGACCCAGATGCTGATGACTGTCAGGGTTCTGCGTCTCTGGACCCTCTGGACGGCAGTGGCAGCCAAGGCGACAATGCGGAACACAGTCCAAGCCCAGTGTTATAGCAGGAGTACAGCATAGGAAGGAGTACTGGAACTCGGGAACAGGAACACAGGCACGGGATCACGGGAACACAGGAGCAGGAACTGGAACGCAGGAACACAGGAAAGAAACACGGAAACACTGGAACACAGGAGGGCTTTCACTTCATAGGGAATGGCTTGAAGATCCTGCAATTAAATAGCAGAGCCAGAAGTGATCAGCGCCATTCATCTGTGTGCTGGCCCTTTAAATCTCCGAGTACCGGCGCGTGTGTGCTCTAGGGAGCGGGAACGAGTGCAGGGCCTAGGCCAGGGGGGGAGCCGCGGCAGCACCACGGAGAGGGGTACGGGTGTAACATGGATCTTTGGGGCACCTGTGACAATGACCAGAAGTGGGATGGTATGTGAGGACCAAAGCATGCGGAGCAGCATGTTGAGCAGCAGGAACAGCTACTGGACAGTGGTTACATTGCGACGGCCACAAACTGCCACCGTTACTTGTATATTTCTATTGGTATCTTATAATCTTGCTAATAATTTTCTACAAAAAGTTCTCTATCCTACTGTTGAGTTCTCTTAAAAAGAGATTCTGCATTAAGTGTGTCATACTCAGTCTAGAAAATTCTGGGCAATAAGCAGCAGAGATATATAAAAAAATTTCTTACACTTTTAATGACAAGTTTTGGAGCAAGGATGGTTTATTTCCTCTAAATATGTACCTCTAATGATAATTTTCTTCAAAGTAGGAAACGTTGGGGAAATGGCTGGGAGTCCAAGAGATTTACCAAAATGTACAACATAACGAAAATCTAAGCCATTTCCTGGCTGTAGATTTGAGTTTTGTGGATATGTGCCTAATTTATTAAGAGGCATACCCCTCTCAATGAATTAAACCTATCTTCTCTCTGGCTGAAGGGACATCAATAATGGGACTGGGAGTACTAGTCTTGATACATCAACTTCATAAGGTTGAGAAACTGAATAAAACAGTTCTCTTCCATGGCGGTCTAAATTCAAGTATTAGGCAGTATTAGGACAGGACATTGTCCTAATACAATAGATTTGTGTGGGTGCACTTAACCGTGGTAATCCTGGTTCCACGGATCCAAACGGTAACAGGCAAAAAAGAAAAAGGCATCAGCATTTCAAACGATGATGGACTGATGAGTAGGTTTTATTCATCCAACATAACAGCAACGTCTCTACTCTTCAATACATCATCTTTTGAAGTGTTGCAGCCTTTTTCTTTATTGCCTGTTCCCTGGTGGTCTAATCACTGATGGTAGGTTGTGCAGCATGGTGGCTGAGTGGGTAGCACTACAGCCTTGTAGCGCTGGAGTCCTGGGTTCAAGTCGCACCCAGGTCAACATCTGCAAAGAGTTTGTATGTTCTCTCTGTGTTTTCTTGGGTTTACTTCCGGGTCTTCCAGTTTCCTCCCACACTCCAAAACATACTGGTAGGTTGTTTAGATTGTGAGCCCCACGGGACAGGGACCAATTTGACAAGTTCTTTGCAGTGCTGCGTAATCTGTGTGCGCTATATAAATTAAGGAATTATTATTATTAGGACATCGACTGCTTCACAAGTCCATTTTTGAACCTCAATGCTGCATAAGATAGAGTACAATTAGATGTTTTGTCTCAAAACCCCTTCAATTTTAATGGCGTGGTGGATTGACATCCCTATGTAGAAAGAAAATTACATAAGTTATGCAAAGTACAATAAAAATATAATTAAACACACATAAATGTTGTGAAAAAATCTATACAAATTATACCATCTATACAATTATTTAAAAAAAGAATAATTTAGAATGTACTTGAATAATATGTACATATAAGGAAAAAAACTGTGTTCTGCTGTTTTATTCAGAGCAGTCTGTCCGCAATATGTATTCAAACTTTCAAACAACACTGACAATGTAATTTACTGGCATATATAATCTAAGCCAATTTGAACCCCAGGAAATTGGTTAGGCAATTTTCTCAAATAAAAGAAAATAGGCAAAATTTAACAAAACATATCAATTTAATACAGTAAATAGTAAAAAGATAACCTCTTCATAGGGATGCCTTACAAAGTCATAGATTGTTTGATTTTGCTTTATCTGGGTCTCAACCTTTGCTTAGAATAATCTTAGGAACATTCTGAACATCTAGAGAAGAAAGTTTGGTAGGGGTGCTGTTTCCATGACAACAAATGGGCCATGAATAAAGTGTAATACTTACTGGTAACTGTACTTCACAGCAGGTGAGAGCAGTTATTCAAAATTACAAGCAGCATGACACGGAAAAAAATATATTAACTCGAGGGGTGTATAGAATTCTGCTTCATATTAAATATGTGTAAATCATATATATGTGCCAATATGGAAGGAAGTTCAATAAATACATTGCCTGCTAGGTTTATCTCAAGACCAAAAATGAGCATATCATTATGCTGGATCTTTCCACAGTCCCAAGAAACAAAGGACGCAGCTGTGACATGTGGCTGAATGCATCAAATAAACCTGGATCCAAGAACTTCACTTCACTTGTACATTTATTTAAAAGCTGATTTGCTGGAAATGACTAACATTTATTTTACAATGAAAAAACAACGGATCCTTTTAGAATGGGAAAAAGTAAGTTGTCTAAATTATCAGTAAACACTACGGGGCTCATTTACTAAGGGTCCGCGGACCGCACTACAGTCAGATTAACCGACAATTTCCGATGTGCGCCACATTTAGAAGGGCTTTTTGTCGCACATGAACAGATTTTGGCACATTGGCGCCGGCTTTCACGTGACACAAATCAGGGGGGCGGGCTATCGGATGATCCAATGGATTTGGACAATGCGTGGGATTTAACATCTCATATTGTGTCGCAAGACATGCACTTACATACACATGGAAGAAGAAGGTGAACTCCAGCGGACCTCAGTGGGGGAGTGATACATGCAGGATCTTGGGCGCACGATCTTAGTGAATCGCGCCGGACTTCATCCTCGTTGGACAGTCCAGATCGGGGATCGCGACAGGACCAGGTAAGTAAATGTGCCCCTATAGGTCTCAGTATCTGGATCACCGTGCCATTTTACTGCACCTCCTAAAGAAGGTTTAGCAGACTCAAACTATTTATCACATCTCTTAAAAGATTAGTCAATGGATGTATTTTAACATGGTATAGGGGTTCAGGCCTTCAAAGAACAAATCCAGAGCAAGAAAGCAGAAATGCATACACTTCAGATCTTATGCTAGATATAACGGCAAACATAATTATCCAAAAACTATTGACTAGGAGGTAATTCTACAAAGTATGGAAATTTGTTTCAGGTGATCTGAATCATTTCTAAATATCTGGAGGGGATAGAAAATAGATGATATTAAATCTAAGCAATATTTTAACTCCTCACTGTCACATTAAGAAGTCTTCTGTGATGTTCCACACCCCCTAGGGGTGCACCAGCAGACATGAGCGAACCGGAACTTTCCGTTTTGCATCCCGTGCAACCTGGACATGTTGCCAGTTAAACAGCAAGTGTCCCCGTGGTTGATCACAGCTATTGTTAGTTTGCTACGAGCATCAATTTGCCAGATTGGATGCCAGTCGGGCATAATGTCCAGGTCGCACAGGACACCCAGAACCCAAATGGAAACTTCGGTCCGCTCTTTTCTATACACAAGGTCAGTGTACTTTTGATTTCTGAGAGAGAGTGGCCCATGTAACCTCTGGCATAGCGCAACACTCACTCATAACCCTGAAAGACCACTTTCACTAACCTCAGTAAAGCAAAGCTCAGTCAGCCGGTAATCTGCCACCAGCTCCTGTCCACAACAGGATTATATTGGGTAAGAAGCCAGCACAGACAGCATATACATATTAAATAGCATAGGTAGAAACCCTACTGTCCACAGATTGTTTATTAATGCTGCAGTTATGATACTTTTTACATATATCTATATTTGAGTTGCAAGCAAATGCTGTACAAAGGTTGATTTGGAAGCTTGAGTAGTGTCTTGGAAGCTGTCCAATTCTTTTATAAATTTTACGGTTGGGCAACCGTTAATCCTGTTATAGGATAAATGGTTTGAGGAGGTGTCAAACAAAGTACTGCTGGATTTAAGACAATGGGCACACCTAGGTTTTGTCTGCCCCCCTACCCCTATGTACTAGTATTTATTTATGTTATGAACTTTTTTGCCAACAATAATAAGGGATTAATAAGCTGTTACATCAGTATTGTACTAAACATTTATAATGGAGAATGGTGACAATGCAAATATGAACATGCTAAAGGTTTTAAGAGGATCTCCATCTCCTAAAAGGGAATAGATGAATACCAGTATTTTTGTCTATTCTTTCTTAATAGCTCAGTGTCAATCCTGATTTGAGTCATTTTTGACAGACAAAGGATGTACAGCAATCAATATAATACAAATTTTTAATTAGAGTACAATAATAATTTCTTTAGGGATAGGGGCAGTGAATCCTGCCATAATATTAGTTGTAACTACTATCTATTTGTAAAAGTAAATAAGTCCTCAGCTCCACCACTCAGTATTAGAAAAACGGGTGCTTGTTTTTTAAGTGGTTTGATCCTCCACTTATCAATATACGGTAGTTACCAAAAAACAAGCAGCACACCAATGTAAAAAAAAGACTGTGGTCAATTCAATCCAGTGCAAAAAATATGAGGCCCCTACTCCCCAGAATGCAGAATCCACCAACTCCTGACCAAACTCCTAAGTAAATATAGACCTTATAACTAAAGACCCTAGAGTAAATATAAACCTCAAACCAAACCCTTTCAATGAATACCATGTTTAAACCTCCTAACTAAATTCAGACCACACATCCCTACATACATACATTGATTTAAAGAAATCATACCCCCTCAGTCAGTCAAGTCAGTCCATATCCCATAAACCTACAAAGTAGCTCATATCCTCCTACAATCGAAGATCTGGTTTAAATGCTTTTGTGTAAAAACTACAAAGAAGGTATCTCATTCCTTGAGCACTTTTGTAGTTTTTACACAAAAGCATTTACACATCTTTTTTTTATTTTTACAGGCTAACACGGTACTTCCACAATTTTCTCAACATACTACCTACTACTTTACTGTATTTTGACTCTTTCCTGCTCCCTCCTCTGGCTTTAGACCTTGTCTTTAGTTTTTTTTAAGTGGGGTATTAGGGTAATTATACAGAAACTAGAGATATCCTTCACACACATGAAAAGAAGTAGATCTCCAGAAAAATCTCAACGACCCTGTGCCAAAACAGAATCAAGTATCAAATAAAATGTTGAAAATTTTACTTTATGCTAGAAATGTGCTTTAATTCTAATTTCTCCATGACTTTTCAAATATAGATCTACTAGTATATCCAAGCACAATTCATGAAGAAAGAAAGGAAACTTATTGAGTTTAAAATAGCTGAAGCAATTTGTAAGAAACATGAAATAGCAGAATTTTCAAGAAAGATCAATATTTCCAGCAAGTAAGGGGTAAAAATGGAAGATGCTAGATAGAAAGGCTGTCTAATAAAACATGTTTCAACATTTCAAAATAAGGCCTTTCGCGGAGTCTGTGCTGCAGGTGGTTGAATTAGGATTTAAAAAAGGATTTTGGGAAAGAACAGGGTAGCACTTGCAAAACACAGCATCGAATATTATCAAACATAGTGACAGACAGTCTATGAATGGATAGCAGTGATTACATTCTACATTAAGTCCAAATGTCATCTTTGCTGACTGTGCCCTCTGATTCTATTAAATCTTGGCTTCTTTCTGTGACGGGTAATGTTATCTAAGGATTTACTGCCACTTTCATTTTCACTTAGGAGAAAATCTAATCATACAGACAATTTCTCACAATGGAAATATGTGGCGAGCCGAGTTAAAGCTCTTTGTACATGCTGCTGTAAAACACCTAAGCAACGGCCCAAATGTGAACGGTTAATAAACTTTATCTAGCGGTTTGACTAATTGCAGTGTAATCTGAGCCAAATAATTCATCTAGGTTATAAAATGGTGAATCTGACTCAAATTCCACTTTATTTTGTTGGTAGCAATTAAAAAAAATGGTATGTTTTTTATATTGCCAATTTTAAAAAACATTTACCAATTTGCTCAAAACCATTTGGAGGCCAGGGCAAGGGCAATTGTTCATTGTTGAAACTATGGAGTTGGCGCTCGCTTTGTGTACACTCCCAGCTATAGTAGAAGTGGTGGAGTACAACTGCCATGGACCTTGGGCTGTATAAATGTTATAAGCTCTACAAGTCTGGATCACTTCCTTCATATGGTACTAGAATCAGGCTCCTTGGGTAATGGTGGCTGCGTACCTTCTGCCTGGTCCTGAAATTGTTGAAATTGCTGTTGTGTACATGAGTATGGGGAGCAGGAACAGATTTATGAGGATTTCATGGCTGATGATCCTTCTCAGTATCAAATTTTGTGGTTGGTTTGGTTGGCCATGGTCCTCCTAGAAGGTACCACCCAAACAGCCTGTATTCTAGTCCACTACAATACTTGAAGAATCAAGGGTTGCGTATTGTGTAGTTTTTTAATGGATCAGACATTATGATTTATCTCATCATAGCATTTGTCATTCATGAAAATTATTATATACACCCTACTACTGCACTTTGAAATACCTAGATCATTACCAGAGAAACCAATTAGTTGTTAAAGTGATTTTTATTTTTAAAATGGAGTTCATTTATGGATAGAAGCAAGGATGTATCAAGTAATTTTAATATAAATGTAAAAGAGCCTAGGGCCTAACACAGTACAGAAGCACATATTTAATATTACTTGTTATGCCATAGCTGTAGGCACTCTACTATGTTTCTAAAAAGCTCTAGTTTACCAAGATATGTCTAGGGGAGAATAGTCCATCATCTCATGATACATGCTATATCTTTTTATGTTGACATCAAACCAAAAAAAATCCATATGCCTTCACAAAAGCTTAGTATAGTTCCATATACTCCTCTTGTGCCAAATTAGGCTTTCACTAAACTCCTCAAATGAACATAACTATATTGCTGTATTGTTTATGAGGTTTGGTCCAACTGAGGCTGCCAGTTTCTATAACATAAATGCATTGGAAAGAACAAAACTGAAAATTTCCAAATAACTCAAACTCCCTTGGAGTCGTGTCAAGAATTAGAACACAGTGACAATGGCGATGAGTACAATAGCCAGAGAAAGTTGGCTGCGGCCAGGTAGTGTCCAAAGATCACTATATAGTTTTTAACTTTAAAAATAGTCAAATTTATGGATAAGATGAACATGCATTAGATACAATAATACAAATTATGTGCAACTATTTTCACACACCAATTAAAGACTTGCTTGCTTGTCAATCTATGACACGCTACACTGTTGTTCCCCGATCTGACGCATTGTCTTGTGTTTTATTTTAGATAAAATAGAGGAGCAGCATAAGCTTTTCCCATTTCACCACAAATAAAGGGACTTTTTAATGTCCTTATATTAACCCTTGCACCATGATGTTCCCCAATGTTATGGTGCGGCATTGGATGTTTGGTTTTGCCATGGGTCCCCTAGAAGGTTTGGGCCCAAGGAGAGCTCAAGGTAAGAGATGAGTGCACCAGAATGTTAAGTTCAGGTTTAGGGCTTACTCAACCCAAACATATTGCCAAGCAGCCAATCTGGCAAATTAACTCCCCTAGCAAATATGCATGGAGGCCAGAGGTCTCCCCCTGTTTGGCAGCCAATTGGGCAACATGTCCAAGTCGAGCAGAACACCACTGAATCAAGAATGTAACATTCGTGCCGGCTCATCTCTACTCTTAGGATGAGCCCTCTTCATTCACACTGGATGTTTGCGACATAATGCATTTTTTATGTACTTTAGGGGATCTTTTTAATAAATAATAATTTTAATAATAATTTAAAAGTTCAAATGATCCTCCTTTTCTTTAAACTGATAAGAAATAAGTAAACAAATAAAATCATAAACATGTTAGGTATTGCGATATCAGAAAATAGCGCCCAAATGTCTGAATTGATATTATTTTGTCATGTTGCAACAAAAAAATTTGAATCAAAAGGTCTTACAGTGCCCATAATAATACCACTGAAAACTCAAGCTCATGTCAGAAAAATAACACTTTACACAGCTCCACACAGCGAAGTATGAAAATGTTAAAGCAGAGATGTCATTTGTAGTGCACAATGAAAGTCATAAAAACAGGGCCTTAAAGAAAATTATACAAGTGTGTTTTTTTAGTGAATTTCACCTCATTGTAATTTTTTTCCAGCTTCCCAGTACAAGGAATGAAACATTAAATACCATCACTAGGTAATGCAATTTGTTATGAAGAAAAGAAGCCCTCATACAGCTCTGTACATGGGAAAATAAAAAAAATTATGGATTTTTGAAAGAGTGGAGTGAAAAATGGAAAAGCAAAAACATAAAATGTCTTTGTCCTTAATAGGTTAATTTCTTTCTGATATTAAAAAGTAAACTTCTTCTTCTAGAACAGTGGTAGCGAACCTTTTAGAGACTGAGTGCCCAAATTGCAAAACAAAGTCAACATATCTATCACAAAGTGCCAAATATTGCCAAATATTGCCATCAATATCACTATACATGGGACAAATAATACTGGTACATGATGACCATCACCATTACAACAATATAAATACCACAATACTGATAATAAAGACTACTATACAAATAATATAATAAAATAATATAACTAACCTAGAGCAAACAGTGATTCATTTTACCACTATACAAGAATAAATAATACCGGAATACAGTGATAAATATTACAACCATACAGAGATAAATAATACCACCGATGAATATTGCAGCCATACATATAGGGATTAAAATTACAGCTATACATACAGGGATAAATATTACTGCCATATATACGGGAATAAATATTACTGTCATATATACAGGGATACATATTACAGCTATACACACACAGGGGTAAATATTACATCCATACACACAGGGTTAAATATTGCTGTCATATATACATGGATACATGTTACAGCCATATATATAGATATAAAAAAACAGCTCTGGGAAATAGTGGCAAAGTCACGTATCAGAACCACGCTTACTGTCATTGTTTACTTTTAGCCGCAATTATAAAAGGGCCACTGTCTAATCGGTGATCTCTGCTGGATTGCCCAGGAAAGTGGAGGAGTGACTATAGTTTTTTTTAATTATTTTATATGAAATTCTAATACAAGTATGAATAAGCTTCCACCAGCCAGTGTTGTTGTGGGCATAACTGCTGTCTGCAGAAAAGGAAACTACAATTCCCAGCAGATCCATAGGTCCCTAAGGGCATGTTGGGTGCTGTAGATACACACAGGAAAAGAGGAATAGTAATAGTAGCTATGGAGTGTCAGTCCTCACCTTTATAATCCCCTGCCACTCTCTGTAGTCTCTGGAGGAGGGTGGATGCCAGGGAACTGCTGTGTGTATAGCTGTACAGCTCCAGCCCGGGAGGCTGCTGCTAGCAGGATGAGGGGGCAGGGCACAGCACTGAGGCAGAACGTGCACTTAAATAATAATAATAAAATCAAAATATTTGTGTTTGTTTGATTTAGGTTCTATAATATTATGTGATTTTTCTCTAGTCCTCTCTCTCCCTGATTGGCTCCTCCTGGTTGGAGTGGGCGAGGGTTATACGGAAGTATATTAATGTGTTTTGCATATGACGTAATATTATAGATTTTGTAAAATATTCCATCATTACTCTTATATTTTTATCTTTTGTATTGTGAAATTAAAAAAAAAAAATTATAAAAAAAAGTTATATGATTTATTAATTTTTTTTAATCAGATATTTCTTTATCATTTTAGCACAACACATTAACACAAGAGCCTAGCCCCTCAATATAATGTGATTTTTAAAGAAACACAACAAATGAAGACTGCACTAGTTCTATATTTCTGTATCTACAGTATCTATCTATGCAACAAATACAAATGATACTAACAGCCATTAGGTGTAATATCACATGCCTATGTATGCATTTTGTCGATTATTATTATTTCCAATGGAAAAGCAATTTTATTTCCCATTGATACATTACTGTTTAATATAAAAAAAAATAAAATGTCTGGAAAGGTAAAACAGACACTTTTTACTCTAAAGATTATATGGAATCCTTAACGTTTTCGACATCTTTCAGACAACTGTCATGTTTTCAATCTGTAGTGGTAATAACTTGTTCCAAGTAGAATTATCATGGTTGGCTGCATTCTATCACACCTTTGGATCAGTGAAGTCCAGCTAAAAATCACTTGTGAAGCATTTTGTGATTATTCAGTAGCTTGCCCTGATTGAAGTAGGTTATATAAAGTGCTCTTATTTGTGTAGCAGAAGCTTTGAAATGTGCCTCAATACATTGACCTTGGAAGATTATTGCAACCTTCAAACTGTTGCACCATTACTGAAGTAGGCTTTTCTGGAATTTGAAGATAAGCTCATGGCTTACCAGATAAGACTGTGTCATCACCTTTGGTAAGTATTTGTCAAGGAGCCAATCGTGTATCTAAAAAAATAAAAAAAAAAGTTACAAAGGAGAATAAAGATGATATTATGGTTATTATTATTAATATATAATAATAATACATCACACATTTTCTGCTGCAAACAGAATCTTAACAAGAATTCAATAAGAAGATATAATTTTTTACTTTAAATGACTTTTTCCTGACAGCTTTAATTAAACAGATCACGTAATTGAAAAATATCACTGTCGTTGCATCTTTGTATGCTTTGTAAATGCTTCAAAATAGTAGTAATTTTATATTACAATTACTGTTTGTGCAAAATTAGCAAATTTTTTTCTAAATTTAAAAAAAATCTATTATAAAAAATATTGAAAGATTTATAACTGCTCAAGGTAATTTAATAATTGGAATAAAAGTAAAGTCACCTTCCTTTTAAAGGCTTTGTACACCTTTGGTGGCAATTTTATTGTTGTAGTTCACCGATGGATCAAAATACAGCTCCCTAGTAGGTTTTTTTAATGCAAAAATTGACTTAGTAATCTTCAGTTGATGGTTTTTCTCACACTCACTGCAGGCTTTCCATCCAGAGAAGCAGCCAGGTGGTAAGAAAGACTTATTTGAGTAATGGTTACTCTGACTTCTAGTGTACATTACCAAGGAGAACATGAATACAGGACACATACCCTAGGATCAGGTTGCTTCTCTGATGGATTTCTCTGCATAATAAGAAACCAATAAACATGAGAAACAAATCAAGAAACCTACTGTTTTAGGATAATATTTTAGTGCATAATAGATGTAATGGAATCATTTTAAAAAATGCTCTTACAGGTATAATTAGCTTTTAACCCCTTAAGGACTAAGCTAATTTTCAGCCTTAGGATACAGCCCAATTTTTTCAAATCTGCCTGTGACACGATATGCAGTTATAACTGACAGTTTTTTCATGTTTTACTTCACATTAATGCTATATTTTTGTTGAAATATATTGCACTTATTTGTAAAAAAAAAAATGGAAATCTGGTGAAAAGTGGCACCCTGGGTGGGATGGGGGGGGTTGTGGCAATCACCGGATGGAGAGGTGGGCGACCCCTTTAGGTGCTGCGGTCATGTTTGACCGCAGCAATTAAAGGGTTAAACAGCTGGGATCATAACTATCATCTGTAACATACAGCCAGGGATTTTACAGGCTCTGCTTCAGAGCCTCGGTGAACCCCATGACATTGGAGAACATTATGATGGCCTATACAGAAGCTCACCATGATGTTCCCCAAGAATAAGTCAACAATTGCAACCTTTTTTGTTTTTATTGTTAGAAATGACAAAAAGGAGTATTAGGTGACAGCCTAACAAACAAAATTTGTTTTTACAGATTGAACACTAAAAGGTACACAACAATACCATGCATGTAAATAAAATGTCAATATTCCATCGACAAATACTGTAGTAAAAATAGATTACACTAGTCGATGGAAACCCAATGTAACAAGTATCAGAAGTCCAGACAGTCTCTGGATTATGTCCAAGGTTCTATAGGTTTGTGCTTAAAGGGGTATTCTCGTCTGGACATTCACAATCAGTTTCATTAATCTGCCATATATAAACATTCCTTCAATTAGATGTTAAAAATGTTACCTGTGTGAAGATAATTTCTCATAAATGTAGTCATAGAATCCCTTAACAATGCTCACTACTTGGATATGACCACCTATGCTGGAGTGATTGCACAAAGAAACAAAAGGTTTTTGTGTATGAAATGTCCAGAAGTTACTGTATGTCCAGCAGCCGTCCTGTGGTAATGATTGCTGAATCCTGGTGGTCAGGCAGGGCTCAATATTCCATGTCTGGCCACCGCTGGCAAAATGGGAGGTGGTCGTATCCAAGGAATCTATCTTGAACATTACTTCATTTATGAGAAATTATCTTCACACAGAAACATTTTTTAATAACATCCAATGGAAGAAATGTTTACAAATGGCAAATTAATTTAATTAAATGTAAATGTCCAGATGGGGATACCCCTTTAGGTTGAATCTGTATGCATGTCGGGACAGGCATATTTAGTAATTGTGTCTCCAGCCAAATCATTTTTCAGTCCCTTTGATTTTGGGTTGTCAAGGAAACAAGGATTAACAATAAAGCTTAATGACAGACACCTTAAAGTTGATCATTGCAGTTTGGGAATAAAGTTTAGTTAATAACCAGCATCCATAGAGGTCACAGTGGGCAGAGAGGTCCATTTGTAACTAGGAGTCGTCTGTAAGTCGGGGACCGCCTGTATGCATTGTACAATTACATGATTATTAAAAATCGTAAAATTTGAAGACATATAAAGTTATAAAATGATGATGCAGTCCACTTCTTGGATCTATAAGTCAATGACTCCCATCAAGTCTCCCTGCATATGTGCAATGCATAAATATTGAACACTGTATTTAACATAAGCTTCACATGAAGTATCAAAGTCAAGGGTTCAAACACAAATTTGCAATTCAAGCTATTAGCAGTCCTAAAACAGATATTGTACTCCGATGACCTGCTTTGTATGATGAATTAATTGGATGAATTAGATGAACCCTTTATGTAAATTTAGATTTTTCGGATAATCATTTTAAAAAGAAAAAAATAAACATTACTTGTACATGGGATTTCTGAATTGCTTAAGTCTTGTACATTCTAAATATCATAGTGTATGTAGCAGAATACTGTACGTATAAGCATCTGATGGTGTGCAGCCATGACACCTGTGTTTGTTATAATATTAGGAATCTAATCTACATAAGGAATCCGGAATCTATGTTTTTCCAAACCCAGAGGTGGTGTTGGTCTGGGGTACCTAGGGCCCACCAGTGAAATAGACTACCTACTACTACATAGAAATATTACTTATATCAGGGTTGTCCAGGATCTAGATATTTCTAGACACTGAGATGGGAGGCAGTGAAATAACAAAGTAATTCCTTTCTCCTTCCCTCTCTTCTAGCACAGGTTCTTCCTTTGTAAGCAAAGGCTGTAGAGGTGATGTTTCAGGGATGTTATAAAAACGACCCCTAGTTTCCCGGGTTTTCTGTTCTTGGCTAGGCTTTGGTTTGGGATGAAAGTGTCAGCACTCACCAGGTCACTTATCAATAACACTTTCCTGACAACCTTAAGAATGTCTGATGACAATTATCAACCCCATCCTACATCCTACATATGCTGAGAGCTGTCACACTGTAAGATTAGTCAGTTACTAATGTTCTGATGCGACACAGGCAGAAGTGGGATCAAGTATCTAGTAACCCACAATAACACTGCAACATACCAATAAAATAAAATATATCCTATAGTAAATAATGTCCCCCTAATTATTTGTTGTGTGTCCCCACACTTGTTGAATAATATTTGTAAATGACTTATTGTATCTATGTAAATATACATCTAAATATCTAAATATTTTATTTAGTGCCCCTACTAATCAATTATGTTTTATTCAACTCTCTCCTAAGCACATTTTTCATACATTCTGCTTTTCTGATCAGTTATTTTATATGAAATCCCCCCAATTTAAGTTTGGACATATTGCTCCCTTTTCCCCCCAAAATGTGGCTATTAAAAACAATAAAAAATATTTCCTCTCCTATAGCAGCACTCCTGCGTCCTCCGCTGCAGTGGACCAGAACAGAACACACTGCCACGTGATGATGTTATCATGCAGCCACGCATCCTAGGTCAAAGGGCAGCATGAGCCAAGGAATTCTTCCAGCCAAGTTGCATTTGAAGTCACAATGGCGTTGGGATCTTAAAGACGCCAATGCCATTGTCTGTTTCAAGGGATAGTACTCGAGCGTCAGTTTCTGGAGAATTATTACTATTATTGGCATGGATCTCCTATGGAGACAGAGGCCCCTGCCATTACTCCGTTTTGGGACAGGTGTCATGGCCCACCCAAGGATCCACTGGTCCACCCAACCCGAGCCTGCTAGGAGGAAAATTTTAAGATCCCAAAATGGAGGAATGGGTGAAAACCACTTGTGTGACAGATAGTACAGAACATGCCAATGGACTTGTTCAACCCCAAAAGTGGTCCTGCAATCCACTAGTATAAAGCAGTTGAGAAGTGGACCATAAAATAGCCTTGATCTGGAAGGTATTAATTAGCTTGCTAAGGTAATAGATGTGGTCTATTAGGTTAACTTCTACTTAAAGATATTAAAGGGATCACCAAGTTGAACATTTCAGCTGAACTCTGAACTAATACAACACATATAGAACACATTGGCGCAGATTAACTTACCAGGTCCTGTCGCGATCCTGCGGCGCGTTGTCCAACGAGGATTTGGGTCCGGCGCAATTCACTAATCTCGTGCGTCTGAGTTCCTGCATGTGTCGCTGCTGGGCCAAGGTCTGCCGGAGTTCACCTGCTTCTTCCTGGTGCATGTGAGTGCTTGATTTTGCAACACAAATCCTTTTTTAAATTCCGGTGTTTGTCTGAATCCATTGGGTTGTCCGACGGCTCGCCCCCGATTTCTGTCGCGTGCAAGCCGGCGCCGATGCACCAAAATCCCGGGGCAATTCGCTGCAAAAAGGAAATAGTCGGAAAACCCGATGAAAGTGCGGCATCCGGACCCTTAGTAAATGAGCCCCATTCTCTCCAGAACAAGTGAAAAGATTTTAAGTATCCACAGTATACGGATATTCAATCTATGACTATGTGGATAATATCTATAACCTAATCTAACCTAATCTAATCTATAACTATGTGGATAGTTTTGCATTGTACACTAAATAATCTTAGTTAATAACATGCAGTGGAAAGGAAATTATTGTTCTGAATGACAGGTAGAGAGACTTTCAGAACTCTACCAGAAATTCCTAAAAATAGTTACTTTGATCTTAATGGATTTAAGCCAGCAGCTCACATTATCATATATCACATGTAACTTCACAGTATTTAGCAACCTTTAGGTCCAAAGTGTACAGTGTCATTAAACAGTCACTGTCTTTAAGATCCTCTGTTAAAGGGGTTGTCAGACAAAAAAATATTAGGATATTATATTTTTGTTTTGAGTCAACTACTGACAGGCAGGACAGCTGTCTGTGTGGGAGATTGTTTTTTGTCTCCCACCTATCAGATATTGAATGCCAATCTCAGGGATAAGCTGCCAATAATAATTACCAGTTAACAATGTGATGGTCATTAGCTGTCACCTGAAGCTTGTTGAGTTTTTTTTTATATGCAGCTTCTTTAAAAGTAAAATAAAAGTTTGGAATTCTGTTAAAGTGCCCAATTTATCGGCACTAGGAGCTGCTTACTAAAGTAAGCAGCTCCTAGTGCTCGATCAAATTCCGCTGTGTTAGAGTGATAGCGTTACCGGAAACCTCCGGTAACGCTACCTAACACCGCGGCGGAGTACAATGCAATCATCGGACAGCTCGCAAAGCTGTCCGATGTATTCATGAGGGGGCGGTCCGAGGCGCTGCCTCTTCCCCGGACCACCCCGCTCGCTCCATAGGCCAGCAGTGACTGCCACGCGCTAGGCGGCAGTCACCGCCCCTAGCCACACCCCAACCCCGCCCCCTCATGAATATGTCGGACAGCTTTGCGAGCTGTCCGACAATTACACTGTACCCCGCCACAGTGTTAGATAGCGTTACCGGAGGTTTCCGGTAACGCTATCACTCTAACACTGCGGCGTTTGATCGAGCACTAGGAGCTGCTTACTTTAGTAAGCAGCTCCTACTGCCGATAAATTGGGTGACAGGTCCTCTTTAAACCTCGGTGCTTGGTCTATGTGCCGTGAGGTTAAAATTGAGCTGGTATACTTTTTCTTTCCAGGTTCAGTAATCAACATCCCAATATTTACGACTATTATGCAAATAGGTTTTCCTAGATGGTCTTAGAAAAATCAAGCCTATTTTGCTTCCTCATAACCCCCTTACCATCAAGCATGACTTTCAGGAAGCCTAATGACATGATGTGGGATTTAAGCAAATGCAGTATTTTTATTCCAGAAGGAACAGATTCCCTACTGTAGACAGTGCTGTTTCGACCAGGTAGCATCTCTTCAGTACATTGTAGGGAACTGATTTGGTTAGGGAGTAACAATTCTCCTTATGGAGAGTTTGCCAATTAAGGCCTATTCACGACTGTATTAAGAAAACAAAAAGTGGGAATAAAATGTATTTAATGAGTTAATTTGGGGACAATACTCCTGAGACAAAATTTAAAGATAAAAGCTGGTGAATGTCCTAAAACAAAAACAGTAATATGTACTGTTATAAAAGACTGAAGAAAAACAATACAATTCCTTCACAGCTCAGGCAATCTACAAGAAATCACGTTTCAAACCCAATGAACCCTTTTTAATTACAGTTTTATAAGTAATAAGTCTTAGTTGGAAAAATATTATTTGAAATCCTCACTTATTTACTTTGAAATGCCAATTATATTTACTGTTTAATTCTAGAGCAAATATAATTTAGCTACAAAAAAATTACATTAAATTACTAATTAGAAATAATAATTTTAAGCCTATTGTATGCCCTTGAATTTAAAGAAAGGATTTGAAAACATGATTTAAGAAATCTGGTATTGTGAAAAATTAATTATTACTTAACATGTGTGAGGTTTTTATAAGATATGCACAGATGTTTTCTCTAAAATATAAAGTTATTTTTTTTTTACTGCTATCATATTTTCAATTATCCACATTATAGGAAGGACACTAGAAACAAAAACACCTAAAAACACCAGTTAGTCTAAAAATATATTGTGTTGTTGCTATCTGTTGTTAAAGTGTTTTTTATCTTAATTATGTCTAGTGTATAGTACAATTTAGTAAATTAATAAATATTGGTGACCATACACCCAACATTAGCTTTTAATCCCAGGCTCATTTAGTCAACTGCTGTCCCTCCACAGCCCCTCTGCATTCATGAGACTTGAGTGGGAGGGGAGTTGGGGTCCCTAGTTTTAATCCGTACAAATCCCTAAAAGACGGAGGAACCACTAAAGGAGAATATGAAGACAGTCCCTTAATAGTATGTGTCATACCAATAAATGTACAGGCAGTCCCCAACTTAGGGACACCCGAATTACAGATGACTCCTAGTTACAGAAAGACCCTCTGCCCACTCTGGCCTCTGGTGAAGCTCTCTGGATGCTGGTAATTTGCTGAATTTTAGTCCCAGGCTGTAACTATCAACTGAAAGAGTCATCCACAGTCTGTGCAATGAGGCCCTATTGTTAGATTAATGTAGTGGAAAATTCATCATTTTACAAATATGAAGAAAACTGAAATCTGAGCAAGTTAATTATATACTGTTATATATTGTTATAAGCCTAAGCACAAATGTCATCTGCTAATGAATGCTGTTGAATGAGTAAAACAATAACAATTATCTTTATATATATAGAGTCATCATATTCCGCAGAGTTTTAAAAAAATTGCAAATAAAATAATACAATACTGAGTAAAAACATAGTTATATGAAACTAATAGGAGTAAGGGCCCAGCTCACAAGAGTTTAAAGTCTGAGGATAAGGGGGTGACACAAAAGGTATAACAATCTGCTCCTCTGTTCATAAAACACTGTGGTTCCAACATGGCTCCCTAAAAATGGACAACGGGCCTGGCTCCTGGTCAGACTGTAAAAATACATGATGTATGCACTTTTTAAGGGAGGTTGCTGATGGACGGATCTGGCCTTCATGAACTGCAATGTTAGGACCAGGGTGCTGAGAAAGCAAGTGAGCAGACAATTCCTCTCTTGGGTTTAAAGGGGAAATGCTGTCTAGTGAAAGACAACAGTGCCGATTTGTATAAAATAATGATTTTTGCATGTATTGGTTTAAGCTTAGTGATGAGTGGGTTTGTAAAAATTTGGGTTAATCGAGTTCACGTGAACTCCATTGAAAAGTACAGTTCATGTACCCGACTTTACCATAAACCTGGTCTCCATTGAAATCAATGGACCTTTAAAGGCACTTTGGGTGTTAAGATCCAGTTATTCTCAAGGTAATAAAATAAGTCACCCTGTCCTCACTGCATTTAAAGGCACTCTGGTTGCTCAATTGTTGTGCCTTTAATTGCCCCTCAGGCTCATTTGCATTCTATCTTTCATCCTGGTGGTAGATGCCCTGTAAAGGTGCTGTGGTTGCTCAGACCCAGTTATTCTCATAGTGGTAAAACAAGCAATGAGAAAACCACACACTCATCCTCTCACAGAAATTAAAGGCACAACAATTGTTCAGACTCAGTTATCCTCATAGTGGTAAAAGAAGAAATGGGAAAACCATGCACCCTTCCTCTCACTATGGTTAAAGGTGCTTTGGGTGTTCAGACCCAGTTATTCTTAAGCGGTAAATGTATTAATGGGACAACCACAAACCCTTACTCCTATCTCGATTAAAATTACTCTGTAGTTTGAATGCTGAGGAATCATTTGCAAATTAACATTTTGGTGCTCCATGAGTCCAGTTGTGAGGTCAAGGATATCTTCTCTGGCCCAATTTCATCACCCAGAGCCTCCCACTTATCCTTGAAAGAAAATCAAGGATTTGATTCAATGTCAACCAAAATGCAAATTTAAGATGAATAATTATGTGGGATTTTTTTCCCACTCAGACCATGAATGTTCTGAAGAAATGTATTTCTATGGTTTCTTTACAAAATTTATGAGTTTTTTTCATAATTGCATTCAATAAAACATATTCAGATACTATATTACACTATCAATTCGCAAGTTGTGCTTTGGTAACTCACCCTATTATCCAGATAAAGTTCTCTGTACAAGGACTTTTCTGCATCTGTGACCTTGTTTATTGGCTTGTTATTATTATTCCTGTGGCTGGAGGGAATGGATATCTCTGCAGTTCCCTAATATATTCCTTTAAGTGCATTTTAAGGTGGAGCATCTGTTTTAGGATCTGTATCTATTAAGATATGAAGTATATCATGTTATAGCTATTAGAGGCAACTCAGTTGTTTACAGGTAAAGTGAAATGTGAACCTATATTTGAAACAACTTATTAATATTCAGTTATTTTTCTGTAAGTGTTGAGCATATTTTTGAAAATTGAACTGTCATTTGAATTGTTCAATGTTTTCGCTTCTTTTGAAATGTTTTCATCCTCATTGGGGAATATTGTGCATGCTTCAGGAAGAAAACATATTTTGCAAATCTAATATGTTTTTTTTGCAGTAGAATGCAGGTTTGAATGACACATTTACGTCTGAAATTGAGGAGCAGTTTATAATCTTGTCTCTGTTACACAGCAAGATGTTTCGTTCCATTGAAACATGACAATCTGATGAAAAAATGTCAGACAATAAAATTTGAGTTGTAAAAGTCGTCCCATAGGAAGTTTGCAACGAAGAGGGTAAAACAGATAGCATTTGTGTTTATTAAATCTTCTTAAATTAGCGTGCCCGAAAACGTTAAATCATTTCATTCATTCTTTTGTTTAAATTGCCCTTGGGTTTTCTGTTACCTTTTCAAATTTGGAATAAAATAAGATAAAAAAGCAAATACATTTTACTGTCATTTGGATTGCCTTTGGCTTGGATAATGATTTGTTGCTGAAATATATTACTTTTAGCAAATTCAGTATAAGAGAGATATAATTTAACTTACATGGTTACTGAGATGAATAGAGAAGGCTGAAGAGAAGGTAAATAATTAAGTAGAGAAGGACCCCACCTGCTCTATTAAATTTAAAATAGAATAGAGCCTCAATCTGTATAAACAAAGGAATTATTAAATGAAATATAGTTAACACCCTGATACCGATTAAACATTTGATTTTGCTATATAGTAAAATGTTTTTGTGGACACTACTGTAAATTCATCAGGCTTACACAGGGGTGTAACAACAGCAGTAGCATCCATAGCCGCTGCTACGGAGCCCACGTTGCACAGGGGCCTGGGATGGACAGTGGAACCAAATACAGTTCTCCCAAGCCCTTCTTCCCCTGCTGACAGCAACACCACAGCTGTAATAGAGGTCCCGCTATCCGCAGGGCCTGCCTGTAGAGCTGCCCACATGCCTGCACAGCCAAACTAAACCATCCCACCCATTTTATAGCACAGCCTACCACCCACACCCCACTGACCTGACCATCGGAACAGACTACCAGCTCCCACTCCCAACGACAAATCAGGCTCTCCTCCCTGCCCGATGGAGCCCTCCCTGCCCACCAACACAGCCATGCAGAATCCTGCTATTTGGCCCAGACTCTCCTAGTTACTCACCTGAGCTTACATAGTAGTTAAAGGAAGTGGTAATAAGTAACCAGTAGTGTAGTAGATTATTTGATTGAAGATTGCCTTTTTAACTTTAGAAGGATCAAACATATATGTAAAATAGGGGTTAATTTAAAAACGTACAATGCAGAGGGGGTGTGGCTAGGCAGCCGGAGCACATGGACACTTACTGGCGGAGCTCCGTGACCCACACAGGCTGTGAAAGCGATTTACAATGCTATACCAAGGCAAAACCTCTCTCAAAAAGAGCAGAACACATATTTGGTGTATTTGGAGGAAGTAACAAGGGCCGTGACCCTGTAAACTTACAGATTTTTACCGAGCATACCGAGAGGAGATCCAAGATGGCGGATCGTCATGTGCAACAGGCAGCTTCAGGTTTCAACCCTCTCCACTGCAGCTAGATCAAACTGCGGGAACCCTGCCGGGAGTGCTGAAGGTCAGCTCAGTGCCCTCTATCCTGCAACTCCTAAACGGAGAAGCTGAATATATATTCAATCTCCTTTGGACAATATTAAAGAAAGCCCCAATCAGCAGGATCCCATACAGCAAGCTCATCAGCTCCCTCAACACACCATGGCAGCCCGGCAAAATAACGACCAAGACTGCAGAAGCCGGTGAGTGAGGGGAACGGGCCAGATTATACACCATGTCCCGAGGGGAGACAATAAAGGGACTAATTTATTTGACACTCTGGCAGCATTTGAATCAGGGATTCCAGAAATGTCCATAAAATATATGCAATTAGTGTTGCGACACACCTTCAAAGAAGATGTCGCCCAATAGTGCAACCACTCAGTGTGGCTATAGGGGAAGTAGAAAACCAAGTGGACCACATTGAAAATAAGATGGGAAATGTGGGGGCATCACATAATGAACTTATAGATGCCCATAGACGAGGTCACACAATTAAGATCTAAGATTATAGATCTAGAGGACAGATCAAGGTGCAACAATGTGAAGCTGCACAGTATTCCAGAATCTGTGCAACCTAAAGAATTAGCCAGATATGTGCAACAAATCATAAAAGCACTCATTCCAGATGTGTCTACACAGGATCTGGCAATAGACCGGGCGCATCGAGTTCCTCGCTCAAAACATTTACATGACACAGTGTCCAGAGACGTGCTGGCCAGGATTCATTTTTATCAAGTTGAGGACCGTTTAATGATGGCAACCAGGAAGAAGGCAGTACTGCCAGCCCCATTTCAACATTTATCAATTTATGCAGATTTTTCGGCGGCAACATTGCAGCAACGAAGGTAGCTTATACCTATCACCAAGACACTGAGGGACAATCAAATCCCATATAAGTGGGGATTTCCCGCCTGCTTAATCATCATGAAAGACAACACCACACATGTGGTACACACAGTGGGAGAAGGCTCTTTATTGATGGAAAAATGGAACCTGCAACTATCACCTCAAGCACTGCAGAAACCGACAATGCCAACCACGGTTACTCAAGAATGGCAAAGACAGAAATAGAGAGATCACCAAGATGTTCATCCAATTGTGGGGGACAATCTTTCTGCTACAAATCCGGCATCTACGGAACTGTTACCCCACTACAGCACATAACATTGCTTCCTATATCATTTTTGAAATTGCTTTTCAATGCAATGTTAAGCATGTTGATTTTGTTGTTATTATTTTAGACAGGATGCAAAAAATGAGCGATACGTAAGCAAAATGTATTTTTCTCCTGGAACTGGTACAATTTATAAGAGGATACAGATATTAGGCTTAACCTATACCCTCTAAATCCACATGGGGATCAAAATAATATCCTTAAATATGTGATGAGATTGGTCGATACAGTGAAGCAGGAAAAGTTTATTGTTTGTGGAGACTTTAACTTAACTCCAGATCCAGAGGTTGACTGCACTCCAGGTAGTAGCTCTAGTCACCCAAATTTAGGTAACTGGATCTGGAAAACAAACTTATACGACATTTGGAGGTTATTACTCAGCACAGAGGGAGACTACACTTTCCATTCACCAGTTCAAAACAGTTATTGGAGGATAGACCTATTCCTAGTGGACAGGAATGCTCTCCCACTGTCTACTGGAGCAGATAAAGATGTAATAACATGGTCAGACCATGCAGCAATCACCCTAGTACTTGGGGACCGTGACAACCAGCCTCACACCCTTATGTGGAGGAGTAATACGTACATAATGTTTCACTCTAAATATAAAAAAATTTATAGGGAGACCTTACAGAATTTCTATATTACAACAAAGGATCAGTAAGCGCAGAGGTTTTATGGAATGTGCATAAAATGTTTGTAAGGGGTGTCATGAGGAAATATGGCCATAAAGATAAGAAACTTAGGCTACAAGAAATCTCCATATTAACGAATAACATAACCAAATTGGAAAAGGAAAATAAGACCTCTCCAACATCTAATCAAGGGGCAGATTATTTGCAACTCAGACACCAACTGAGACACCTATTATTACACCCTTATGAGCATAAAGTAAAGAAGGAGAAAGCGCATTATTACTCCCAAAATAATAAAACTGGGAAACTTTTGGCTTTCATGCTGAAAGCTTGGAATTTAAAAACTAGAATCACTTTAAGATGTTTTTGTTGCCAAGACTGTTATACTTATTTTGAACCCTACAAATCCGGCTTCCCAAGAAATTTTTTGTCTCCATGCAATCTAATCTATCAAAATACATATGGGAAAATAAACCCCCTCAATTAGCCAAACACATTTTATATAAACACAAATTGGCAGGGGCATTGGAAATCCCAAATGTTTATCATTATTGCAACTAGCCCAGCACAACTAGCTATCTGGTTCCAGAGCACAGTGGAATTATTTGGATGCAAATTGAGAGGCACCTATTTGCACCTATGTCCCTATGGTCTTTTCTACAAATCCCACAACTGAGTCTGGACATCCCCAAAAAGACATAACCATTTTCTATACTGACAGCTGAGATATGGCAGGAGCTGCATATGGTTATAGGCTCCCCATGTGGCACAAACATATCGGAGTTGGGTCTAATCATTGAAGCAGCAATGGACAAGCTGTAACAGAGACGGATGCCGACACTAAATTAACTCTACAACACTTAATTAAGCCTTTTGAGAAGAAGCATTCACAGAAACTACAAGAGTTGATTGGAAAACCTTTAAGGGGACTACATCTCTTCTATTTAATTATATCTAAATCAGTTACATTTAATAACTCACGTCCATGCTTTTTTTTTTATATATAATTGTCTTTTTTTATTAAAGTGTTTCCAATAACATAACAAGAGTTATCAAGTACAGATTATGCATTGAAATTTTCCAATAATAAGACGGTAATAAAACAAATATTATCAGGCATGACTTTGACATTAAGGTTTTCCAGTGACGTAGTAAATAGCATCAGAGCCAACCTTAACATTAGGATAATCCAACTGACATTACAAAGTTTATCTAGCAAATTTACCAGAAAAAGTGAAATAGCGATTACAGGCGTTTCCCATACAGGCTGCGGGTAAATGTCCCGTGAGATAGCTAAATTCCCTCACGCCCATTCTAACAATAGGAAATTTCTCTACAGAGGGTAATAGCAGTATTAGAATGGCTGAAAGCCTTCTCGCTTACACATAAAGAATTAAAAAAAAATGTAGCACACATGTGGAAACACCCTTTAAAACTTTTTTTGTTATGGCTTAGAACACCAGAAGTCATACAAAAAATTTACCCACAGACCTCCAAGGAGTCTTGGAAGGGTTGTGGAATGATAAGCACACTACCTCATGTTCTATGGGGATGCCCACATATGAATAATTACTGGGACTCAGTATTCAAATTACAGCCTACGTTGTTGAATAAAGTGTTGAGTAACTCCAAGAGTATAGCATTACTATTACTAGATATACAACCTTTCGATTTGCAAAAAGGATACTGGCCTGTAAAATCTTAATGGTAGCCAAGTTGTTGATTGCTAGAATGTGAAGGTACCCAGCACCCTCCCCCCGGCCTTTAGCACCCTAATATAAGAAATCAACACCACTTATAGTTATAGAAAGAAATAGCATGGGGAGATGGTACAATGGAGAAATTCCAGAAAAACTTGGACTCAAAACTCAGCATGCATAAGGGTCTAACACAATGGGGCTCATTTACTAAGGGTCCAAACGCCACACTTTCGTCGGGTTTCCCGAATATTTACGATTTGTGCCGAATAGCCCCGGGATTTTGACGCATGTGATTGCATTTTTGGCTCATCGGCGTCAGCTTGCATGCGTCAGAAATCGGGGACGGGCCATCAGACGACGGATTCAGACAAACCGCGGAATTTAAAAAGGATTTGTGTTGCAAGATCAAGGGAGAAGCAGGTGAACTCCGGTGGATCTCGGCGCAGCAGCGACACATGCAGGAACTCGGACGCACGATGTTAGTGAATGGTGCCAACCCGAATCCTCGTCGGGCAACGCACCGCGGGGTCGTGACAGGACCGGGTAAGTAAATCTGCCCCCATATATTAGCAAGGTAATAGCCAACCCAGAATGCCTAAAAGAATAGATGTCATGGGAAAAGGGATGCAGCATAAAAAAGTAGTATTGTCTAGTTTGGTAGTTTGTTAGTTGTTGATTATATCATTCTTGTTGTGTCAATAAAATCTATGTGAGAGGTATGAAGATCAGATTCATTTAGGATGCCCTGTGGTGATCACACCTCTAGATATAGCCCTCCTGAACAGGCTTTAAGCGAAAAGGGTTAATATAATATAGAGACAACACCATTTATCATATCACAAGTCAAATTGATATATGACATAAAATTGTAATGGTATATTATCTAAATTGTTAATGCTGATATCAGAAAATGCCCCACTGTTTTTGTATGGAGATATGAAAATAATGCAAAATGGTGGCTTTGGAGGGCAAATAAAAGTTGTATTAATTCCAAACACCCAACTAAAGTTAACGAATGAAATTAAATGTTAAAACTTGTATTCTTGACCAAATAAAATGCAAGAAATGAAGAGATAAAAATATAGGAACATAGTTTTTAAAATATTATCCTGTATTAGCTCATCGATAACTAATGAGCTAAAGTAATAGCTCAGGATATATATTCCTGTTGATGAATCATCAGGAACTTGATCAATCATCAGGTACTCCATATCACAAGCCTGCTTCTTCAAATCTAAAGATTAGACTCTCACCTTCAATTAAACACCAAAAGCATAGTTCAACCCCTTACCGACATGTGACATAACTGTACGTCACATGTCGGTTAAGATTGTATGGAGTGGGCTCACAGGCTAAGTTTGTTCCATACACAGCAAGTGTTAGCTGCATTATGCAGTATCGCTACCATCTTAGATCTGGTCAACACCCCACTAGTGTCATCAGTGGGCATTGGCCAGTTACTATAACTAGCAAGACCCATTGTTCAATGTCACAATGTCATCTCTTTTACAGATCCAGTGAATTTACAATATACTGCAATACTGTAAAAATAAAACTTGCTAGGTAACGCCACATTCCAAAAGTCTCCATCTAACATTATTTAAAGAAATGGTTATTCCCGGCAGTGAATCCCATAACGGAAATAACAACGAAATGTCCAAAAAGCCACTTTTTTTGTAATTTTGCGAAACATAAAAAGTTTAATCAAAAATCGTAAAAAGGTCATACAGTCCCCAAAGTGGCAATGAAAACATTGTTATGTTCAACAAAAAATGACACTTTACACAGCTCCATAAGCCAAAGTATGGAAAAGTTATTAGCGTCAGAATATGGCAAAGTGAATTTTAATTTTTTGTACAAAAGGTTTTAATTTTTTAAAACCTATTAAAACCAAATAACTGTATAAATTTGGTATCACCAACCCAAAGAATAACATGGAGGGGTCCCTTAGTGTTCACAGTGAGAGGTGTAAAAATGGAGTCCACAAGAACATGTCACATGAGTATTTTTTTTGTCAAGTTTACTGCATTTGGAATTTTTCCCCCTTCCCAGTACATGGCATGTAAAACTAAATACTGCCTCTAGGAAGAACAATTGGTTACACAGAAAACCAGCCCTTAAAAGCTCCGTACATGGGAAAAAAATTAGGGATTTTTACATATGTGGAGCAAAAAGTGGAAATTTAAAATCGAAAAAAGGGCATTAGTGGGAAGGGGTTAAGGTGCTATAGAGCCAAAGATGAAGGCGTCTTAAGTGATACTGTAGCCTCTCAGCAAGACTCATCCAAGGCAAAAGTGACTCTTTTGAGCTTATTTGCAAATATAAATGGAATTGATTTTTCAGTAAGGAAATATAGAATATAGAAAATATGGAATGTCAAAAACTATTTCATACGCTGCCTATGGGTGCTGATGACAGTTTCCCTTTAAGTTGCTGACGGTGGAGCACCGGTAGGGTAATAGACTGAAATGAAGGCAGTGACATATGGAGGTGCACCACTATGGAGGTCTTTGTGGATGAGGGTGTTTAGTTGTAATCAAAAGGTGATGATGGACAACCAGTGTAGTGACTGGCACAGACTGGAGGCATTTGTATAGCAATAAGGATAGATTGTAGAGAAGATAGTTTGTAAAGTAGGGGATGGACAAGAAGTTACCGTAACCAAGATGAAATTGAATCAGAGCAATGGTCTTGCCATGGTCAGGAAAGGAAACTTTTTAAGATGATTGATGATAGACACCCTTCTCCCCCTCTTCCACCTCACCACAGATTACTGAAGTAAAGGGGCAGAAGCATTGAACCCCTTTACCCATGTTTGGTTGCTTATGCATGCATTTTAGTGCTATGTAGATAACCAAGTAGAAAAATAAATCATTAAAAAATCTGATTTTTTTTTTCCCTAAAACCAAATCAAACAACGGTTTGATTTTTTTCAATTGTTTTGCATTAGCAATTAGCCTGAAACAGCAAAAATGCAATATATTCCTACTTAGTAACGACGCACTTCTTAATGTGGAATTATTCTTTGGAACAATGGTTAATAACCTCTGCTAATAAAAGGCTGCGAAAGGAAACCTAATAGTAACCGTCTCTACAAAAATAGAAACTAAAGTGGAGCCTTTATAATGGCAGAGTGCAATGCGGAAATCTGTCCAGTGATTAGCACGTAGCTCTGAGAGTATTTAGAATATTATAAAGCTGATTCTAAAATATTCCCCGTCCACAAACTCTCTTATAATGAGGAATTTTAAATTAAGCACTCATTTATATTTCTTGATGCATCAGTCTCCAACTTTCAGAGGCCATTTAATTTCCCTTATGTGTGATTAAACTAGCTTAAACTCTTCATAGGGGACGCATGTTTCTTATCGAATTGAGCTCTAGATAATTTACAAAACACTAAATATGTTTGCAAATGCTTTGTCTGCTACTTTCTTTCAGTTATTGTTCTCTTTTTTTTATTGTGCTTAGGTTTACTACACGTATCCCACTAGGTTCCAGACTGTTGCTAAAGACCATGTATCCATCTTCATTTCCTCTTTTTTCAAACAGCCAAACTCTAATGGCCATTAAAGGGGATGTCCACCTTTCTTTTATATCCAGTAAGTCATTTTTATGGATGATATAGGTATTTAGATGCAATCGCTAACTGTGATTTAATTTTTCTTGGCAATTACAAAGCAAATTAGTGCTCATCAAGATCTCAAGATGTGCAACTTACAGCTAAACACCTATGAATAAATTGTCCCAAAGCAAATGTCTACTTGGTTGTTGGTCTGCTGTCAGCTGCAGACAATGTAGGACCAGTGGGGGTTTGTCATTTTCTAGCTAAAAGGACAGACATGATTAAAATACCACATTTATCCCAAATTTTACAGTTTGACTGTACGTACTTTGTGCTACATCCATAATATTGATATTACTGTTACTATTGTATTACCATTCTGCTTGCACATCCTAGTACAGTCGTCCCCTACTTAAGGACCACTACCGACATACAGACAACCCCACAGTTACAGACAGCCCCTCTGACCTCTGGTGAAGCTTTCCTGAATGCTTTACTATAGCCCCAGATTGCAATGATCAGCTTGTAAGGTGTCTGTATGAAGCTTTATTGATAATCCTTGGTCCCATTACAGCAAAAATGTTTAAAATCCAATTGTCACTGGGCCCAAATTTTTTTTTGTCTGGATCTACAATTATAAACTATAGTTTCGACTTACATACAAATCACTTAAGAACAACCTCTGGACCATAATCTTCTACGTAACCCGGGGACTGCCTGTAATATCCATCTTGATAACTTGAACAACTCTAAATCATATGATACACTTTCATATCATCATATACTGAACACATCACCCACACTAGAATATAATATTCTAGATATTATACTAGATTAATATCAGTTTTGTGGTAGATGGGTTCTACATACACCCATGGTTCATATGGTGTTATAGACACTGGAGAAGATTTATCAGAAGTGCAGAGAAGAGAACTGTTCTAGTTGCCCATGGCAACCAATCAAGCTCGCTTTCATTTTCCCTGGCTGTTTTAAAAATCAAAGCTTTGCTCTGATTGGTTGACATGAGCAACTAGAACATTTTCACCTCAGACACTACTGATAATTTACCCCACTGTTTTAAGTGTCAGGTACTAGCTTTGAGCTGGTGGCAGCATGCTCCCCCCATCTTGCTGCAGGTACTGCTGCTGAGGCGAGAGGCTCAACTTGCCTCATAGATGGTGCACCCGATAAGTTTATCACACTAGCACAATGTTATGGCATGGTGCTTGAATTCATTTTGGCAGCTCATGATTGTAAGAGTTTAACAGCAAATTAATAAAATTTCCTTGGAATACTGTTATCAGCCTTATGTGGCAATGACCCTGATAAACCTTTGGTGGGAAATCCAAATTTGCATGACCCACTCCCTCACCTCCTCCACCCAACTTAGAGTAAAGATCGTTTTGAAATGGAGGATATTGCAGCAACCGTTTTTCCTGGCTTGTATGTCAGTACAAGCGGGTAAAGCCCCTTTAAAAGCAGGAACTCCTTGTAATGTAGATGAAGAAATCACTCGCAAAATGTCACACAGAGCCCAGAAAAGCACCATTAAATAAATGGCAGTGTACCAGTTAGGGTGATGCCACACGTGGTTTTTATTGTCCGAATTTAAGCATGCGTTTTCAGTCCATTTTTTAATCGCATCCATTTTGAACCGTTTTCCTCGTTTGGCTGCTTTGTATCTGTTTATCTATTAAGAATCAGAGCCAAAACTGGTAAACGGTAGAAAATGGAAGCGTTTTAAAAACACATGTGTTTTTTTAAATGGACTGAAAACACATGCTTAAAATGGACCAAAACACCACCCTTAGAGACCAGTTTCTCATCTGCGTTCTGGCTTTCGTTTTGCAGTTCCCTTTTAAAAACAGATGAACAGCGGATCCATCTTTATTCCTCATTTATTCCTTGGATGTGTAAGTTGTCAGTTTAGTAACCTTCTGTTAGACTTTCCGTTATTTGTTGGGTTAAAAAAATATTTTTTTTCAACGATCCTTAAAAACAGTTTTGCTACTTTGCTATTAATGTACTTAATTGTATTAAAGGAAACCTACCACTTGGATAGGGCTTATAAGCGGACATGTCCGTGCACCAGCTCAGTGGTGAGCTGGTGCCGGCGCTTATCTCCGTTATGTTTTTAAATAGTTTTAAAGTGTTTAAACAGTTTTATTAATGTTTATATCCTTACTGCTTTCCGCCACCGGGGTCCGTGCTCGGCGCACCATGCGCTAAGCTACCACTATTCCTATTTCAGATGCACGCACGGTCGCGCGCATGGTCCGCCGAGCGCGGCCCCCGGTGGCGGGAAAGCCAGTAAGGATATAAACATTAATAAATTGTTAAAAACACTTTAAAACTGTTTAAAACATAACGGAGATAAGCGCCGGCACCAGCTCACCCTGAGCTGGTGCGCGGCATGTCCAGCTTATAAGCCCTATCCCAAGTGGTAGGTTTCCTTTAATGTATTATTCTGTATTAATATATTTCTACAGACATCTGTTCAATTATCGACTTTTTTTAAACGGAAACTAACGTGATGGAAGCAAAACACACTATGGGAACTGGCATTCGGGTGATTAGGTGTCGCTGTACTTTGCACAGGTTGATCCAAGATACCCCACAATGTAGTACAACCTCAGCACCAGTACTGAGCAGTACAGAAGTATGAAGTTAAGACACTCACTAATACAAAAATAAGAAGGACAGACTGTATGATTACTAGTCCTCTCCAGGGGATGGCCTGTTATGACTTTAGAACCTTCGTATCTCTTCTCTTATAATTTCATATTATTAGCACTGCTGCTTCTGCCCCTTCACTATAACATGTATTGTGAATCCCCACTGTCTCCAGCGCCTCAGAAATAGTACTTCTTTGCTGTAGAAGATTGATGCTCATCATATTAATGAGAACCCCTCAAGCTGCATAATTAACATAGTTGAGTAATGATACAGCCCACCAATGTCTTACTTCATCTATGACTAATGATTGTAATTTATAAAGAAATAACCCATATTGTTTCCATCAATATTAGGAATAGCTGCAAACCCAAGGCTTTATGTAAGAGCAGGGACTTAAAATCACACAAGAGTGCAAAGATTGAATGGTGTTAATAAACTATATGAATTAGTTTTATACCAATGTAAATCTACATAGAGACTGAACTACTTTCGCTCGGGATATGGGTTGCAATCACTGTCTACCTGAGTGTATAGCCATAATATATATATATATATTAATTATTATTATATATTATATATATATATATACACTCACCGGCCACTTTATTAGGTACACCATGCTAGTAACGGGTTGGACCCCCCTTTTGCCTTCAGAACTGCCTCAATTCTTCGTGGCATAGATTCACAAGGTGCTGGAAGCATTCCTCAAGAGATTTTGGTCCATATTGACATGATGGCATCACACAGTTGCCGCAGATTTTGTCGCTGCACATCACATGATGCGAAACTCCCGTTCCACACACATCCCAAAATGCTCTATTGGATTGAGATCTGGTGACTGTGGAGGCCATTTGAGTACAGTGAACTCATTGTCATGTTCAAAAAACCAGTCTGAGATGATTCCAGCTTTATGACATGGCCATTATCCTGCTGAAAGTAGCCATCAGATGTTGGGTACATTTGTGGTCATAAAGGGATGGACATGGTCAGCAACAATACTCAGGTATGGCTGTGGCATTGCAACGATGCTCAATTGGTACCGAAGGAGCCCAAAGAGTGCCAAGAAAATATTCCCCACACCATGACACCACCACCACCAGCCTGAACTGTTGATACAAGGCAGGATGGATCCATGCTTTCATGTTGTTTGACTGCCCATTCTCCTCTGACATCTCCTCTGGATCAACAAGGCATTTCCGCCACAACTGCCGCTCACTGGATGTTTTTTTCTTTTTCGGACCATTCTCTGTAACCCCAGAGATGGTTGTGCGTGAAAATCCCAGTAGATCAGCAGTTTCTGAAATACTCAGACTAGCCCTTCTGGCACCAACACCATGCCACTTTCAAAGGCAACTCAAATCACCTTTCTTCCCCATACTGATGCTTGGTTTGAACTGCAGGAGATTGTCTTGACCATGTCTACACGCCTAAATGCACTGAGTTGCCTCCATGTGATTGGCTGATTAGAAATTAAGTGTTAACGAGCATTCTTGGACCGGTGTAACCTAATAAGTGGCCGTTTAGTGTATATATATATATTATATATATATATATATATAATCTATATATATATATGTGACTTTAGAAATACAGCACACCAAAAAGCATTGAAAAACTGTGGATGCAGACCACAAAAATACGGTCTTGACACAACCACAGACAATATAAGACCATAAGAGAAGAGACTGCACTCCAGATTAATGGGAACAAACTGATGGGTGCTATATTAGCCCAAGTGCTAATAAAGCACCCATCCGTTTGTTCACATTCATAATATATATCTATATATATATATGGCGTGTAGGGATACTGACAACCTCATACACTACGGATATATACTAAAAAAACGGACCACAACAGTTTTGTGAGAATATGCGAGCAGTCATCCCACGCATGCGATGATTAAATCATTGACTCACCGCCAATTTTTTGCAGGATAGGAGTAGTAGTACTGTGCTATGTCCATATATACAGGATAGGAGTAGTAGTACTCTGCCCATATATACAGGAAAGGAGTAGTAGTACTGTACTGTGCCCATATATCTACAGGATAGGAGTAGTAGTACTGTGCTGTGCCCATTTATACTGAATAGTATTTATTAGGACTTTTATATATAATATTTGATAAGAGGAGCAGTAAATACAAGAAGAATATTTAAGTAGAGCATTATATAAAACATACTTAATAAGTAGGAGCACTATAAGACTGTATCGATGAAGTGATTAATTAGAAACTATATATTGTAATTATGAATGAAGTCCAATTTTATTCATTAGGTGTATTATATGATTTATTCAGGGGTGTGCATGTAATAAACTGAGGAGCGCAATGTAATATTTGATTTATGGAGAGGGCACAGTGTGGTTTTTGTTATGGGGGTATATTTGATATTTGTGGTGGGCACAGTGTGGTCAGTTGCGAGTGGGACATTGTTATCCAGGTGACATTATGCTGTAGTGACTGTATATCTTTAGTTGCACAGTGTGGAGATGTGCCACGCAGAGATGAATATATCTGGTGGAAAATTCTCCAGTGATAAGGAAAAAAAGGGAGAAGTCGTCCTGCAATTCAGTTCCAATAAGAGAAGACGTTTGACGTGTGAGGTACTGAATCCCAGTTCTGAGTCTGATAACTGTAATTACTGACTAACTATCTAGACTATTTCTATAATGTCAGTGCCTAGTTCTTATGTGCTTCAGAGAACATTCGGAGAAGGTGAAGGGTTATACTTAGTTATTCTTATTGATAAGTTAGTGCTAAGCACAATGCAGCCGCTGTGAACCCAGAATCAATTTCTCTGGTGGGCCCCAGGCACCCCAGTCCGACCCTGATCAAAGCAATATAATGAGATGAGCGAGCACTAAAATGCTCGGGTGCTCGTTATTTGAGACAAACTTTTACCAAAGCTTGAGTGCTCGTCTCGAATAACGAGCCCCATTAAAGTCAATGGGAGACTCGAGCATTTTTCAAGGGGACCAAGGCTCTGCACAGGGAAGCTTGGCCAAACACCTGGGAACCTCAGAAAAGGATGGAAAAACCACGGAAATGGGCTATAGAGCCCAAAGATGAGGCGTCTAATGATACTGTAGCCTCTCAAGCAAGACTCATCAAGGCAAAAGTGACTCTTTTAGGCGTATATTGTCAAATATAAATGGAATAGATTTTCAGTAAGGACATATAGAATCTAGAAAATATGGATGTCAAAAACTATTTCATACGCTGCTATGGGTGCTATGACAGTTTCCCTTTAAGTTGCTGACTGTGAGCACCGGTAGGGTAATAGACGAATGAAGGCAGAGACATAGGGAGGTGCACCCTATGGGATGTCCTTTGTGGATGAGGGGTTTTATTTGAAATTGTTAATCAAAAAGTAGATGGACAACCAGTGTATGACTGGGCTACAACGGGAGGCATCCTGTATAGCATTAAGGATAGATTGTGGAGAAATAGTTTGTGTAAAGTAGGGATCGACAGGAGTTACCAAAATAAAGATGAAATTGAATCGGAGCAGGTCCTTGCCATGGTCAGAAGGAAACTTTTAAGATGATTATGATAAGACACCCTTCTCCCCCTCTTCACCCCACCAACAGATTACTGAAGTAAAGGGGTAGAAGCATTAAAAACCCCTTACCCATGTTTGGTTCTTATGCATGCATTTTAGTGCTATGCAGGTAACCAAGTAGAAAAAAATAAATCATTAACAAATCAGATTTTTTTTTCCCTAAAACAAATCACACACGGTTGATTTTTTTCAATTGTTTTGCAATTAGCATTAGCCGTGAAACAGCAAAAATCAATATATTCCTCTTAGTAACGACGCACTTCCCTTAATGTGAATTATTCTTTGGAACCATTCCATGGTAATAACCCTGTAATAAAAAGGCCTGCGGAACGAAACCTAATAGTAACCGTCTCTACAAAAATAGAAACCTAAAGTGGAAGCCTTTATAGGCGAGTGCAAGGCTGAAATCTGTCCAGTGATTAGCACGCTAGCTCTGAATATTTCGAATATTATAAAGCTGATTCTAAAAAATATTCCCCTTCCACAACTCCTTATAATGAGGAATTTTATTAACACTCATTTTATTTCTTGATGCATCAGTCTCCAACTTTCAGAGGCCATTAATTTCCCTAGTGTGATTAAACTAGCTTAAACTCTTCATAGAGGGACGCATGTTTCTTATCGAATTGAGCTCTGATAATTTACAAAACACTAATATGTTTGCCAAATGCTTTGTCTGCTACTTTCTTTCAGTTATTGTCTCTTTTTTTTATTGTGCTTAGGTTACTACACGTATCCACTAGGTTCCAGACTGTGCTAAAGACCCATGTATCCATCGTCATTTCCTCCTCTTTTTCATACAGGCCAAACTCTAATGGTCATTAAAGGGGATGTCACCTTTCTTTTATATCCAGTAAGTTCATTTTTATGATGATATAGGTATGTAGCTGCAATCGCTAACTGTGATTTTAATTTTTCTTTGGCAATTACAAAGCAAATTAAGTGCTCATCAAGATCTCAAGATTCACTTACAGCTAAACACTCTGAATAAATTGTCCCAAAGCAAATGTCCTATTTGGGTGTTGGTCTGCTGTCACTGCAGACAATGTAGGACCATGGGGGTTTGTCATTTTCTAGCTCAAAGGACAGCATGTTAAAATCCACGTTATCCAAAATTTACAGTATTTGAACTGTACCGTATGGTGCTACATCCATATATGAATATTACTGTATCCTATTGTATTACCATTCTGCTTGCCCAAGCCTAGTACAGGCGGTCCCCTACTTAGGACCATCCGACATACAGACAACCCACAGTTACAGACAGGCCCTCTGACCTCTGGTGAGCTTTCGAATGCCTTCCTATAGACCCCAGATTGCAATGATCAGCGTAAGGTGTCTGTACTGAGCTTTATTGATAATCCTTGGTCCCATTACAGGAACGCAAAAAATGTTTCAATCCATTGTCACTGGGGCCAATTTTTTTTTTTGTCTGGACTTACAATTATAAACTATAGTTTCGACTTACAATACAAATTCACTTAAGACAACCTCTGACCATAATCTTCTACGTAACCCGGGGACTGCCTGTACTATCCATCTTGATAACTTGACCACTCTAATCATATGATACACGTTCATATCATTCATAACGACACCTCACCCACACTAGAATATAATATTCAGATATTATACTAGATTAATATCAGTTTTGTGGTAGTTGGTTCTACATACACCCATGGTTACCATTATGGTGTTAAATAGACACTGGAGAAGATTTTATCAGAAGTGGCCAGAGAGAGAACTGTTCCGTTTGCCCATTGCAACCAATCAAGCTCAGCTTTCATTTTCCCTTGGCTGTTTATAATCAAAGCTTTGCGCTGGATTGGTTGACATGAGCAACAGAACATTTCTGGCTACCTCAACACTTACTGGATAATGTAACCCACTGTTTTAAGTGTCCGGTACTGCTTTGGAGCTGGGCAGCATGCTTCTCCCCCATCTTGCTGCAGGTACTGCTGCTTGAGGCGAAGGCTCAACTTGCCTCATAGATGGTGCACTCCAGATAAGTTTATCACACGAGCACATGTTATGGCATGGTTGCTTGATTCCATTTTGGCAGCTCATTGAATTGTAAGAGTTTAAACAGCAATTAATAAAAATTTCTTGGAATAGCTGGTTATCACCTTAATTTGGCAATGACCCTGATAAACTCTTGGGTGGAATCCAAATTTGCATGACCCACTCCGCTCACCTCCTCCACCAATTAGAGTAAAGATCGTGTTGAGATTGAGTATATTGCAATTGCACGTTTTTCCTGGCTTGTATGTCAGTACAAGCGATGGGTAAAGCCCCCTTTAAAAGCAGGAACTCCTTGTAATGTAGATGAAGAAATCACTGCAAAATGTCACACAGACCCAGAAACAGCACCATTATAAGAAATGGCAGTGTACCAGTTAGGGTGATCCACACGTGGTTTTTATGTCCCGAATTTAAGCATGCGTTTTCAGTCCATTTTTTTAATCGATCCCATTTTGACCGGTTTTTCCATTCGTTTGGCTGCTTTGTAATCTTTATCGATTAAGATAATCTCCAAAACTGGGTAACGGTAGAAAATGGAGGTTTTAAAAACACCATTGTTTTTTAAAATGGACTGAAAACACCAATGCCCCCCCACGTAAAATGGACCAACCACCACCCTTGAGGACCAGTTCTCATCTGCCGTTCTGGCTTTCTTTTGCAGTTCCCTTTTAAAACACAGATGAACAAGCGGATCCATCTTATTCCATTTATTTTCTTGGATGTGTAAAGTTTCAGTAGTATATCTTCTGTTAGACTTTTTCCGTATTTTTGTTGGGTTAAAAATATTTTTTTTTCAACCGATCCATTAAAAAAAGTTTTGCTACTTTGCTATTAATGTATTAATTGTATTAAAGGAAACCTACCACTTGGGATAGTGCTTAATAAGCGGACATGCCGTGCACACAGCTCATGGTGAGCTGGTGCCGGCGCTTATTTCCGTTATGTTTTTAAATAGTTTTAAAGTGTTTTAACAGTTTATTAATTTTATATCCTTACTGGCTTTCCGGAGCGGGGTCCGTTGCCTCGGCGCACCATGCGCGCTACACTATCCTTTCAGATGCTCGCACGGCGCGCGCATGGTCCGCCGAGCGCGGCCCCCGGTGGCGGGAAGCCATAAGGTATATAAACATTAATAAATTGGTAAAACACTTTAAAACTGTTTAAAACAATAACGGAGATAAGCGCCGGCACCAGCCACCCTGACTGGTGCGCGGCTGTCCAGCTTAAAAGCCCTATCCCAAGTGTAGGTTCCTTTAATGTATCTTCTGTATTAATATATTTCTACAGACATCTGTTCAATTTCGACTTTTTTTTAAACGGAAACTACGTGATGGAAGCAAAACCACATATGGGAACTGGCATTCGGGTGATTAGGTGTCGCTGTACTTTGGCACATGGTTGATCCAAGATACCCCACAATGTAGTACACCTCAGCACCAGTACTGAGGCAGTACAGAAGTATGAAGTATAAGACATCACTAATACAAAATAAGAAGGACGACTGTATAAAAGACTAGTCCTCTCTCCAGGGGATGGCCCGTTATGATACTTTGACCCTTCATTCTCTTCATTTCTTATAATTTCATATTATTAGCACGGCTGCTTCTGCCCCTTCACTATAACATGTATTGTGAACCCCACTGTCTCCAGCGCCCTCAGAAATAGTACGCTTTGCCTGTAGAAGATTGATGTCATCAATATTATAGAACCCCTCAAGCTGCATATTAACAGTTTTTTAAGATGATACAGCCCACCAATGTCTTTACGTCATCTATGACTAATATTGTAATTTATAAAGAAATAACCATATTGTTTCCATCCTATTAGGATAGCTGCAAACCAAGGCTTTATGTAAGAGCAGGACTTAAAATCAACACAAGAGGGGCAAAATTGAATGGTGTTTAATAAACTCATGAATTAGTTTATACCAATGTAAATCTACTAGAGACTGAACTACTTTCGCTTCGGGATATTGTGCAATCATGTCTATCCTGAGTGTATAGCCATAATATATATATATATATATAATAATATATATATAGAATATATAAATATATATTATACACTCACGCGGCCACTTATTAGGTACACCATGCTAGTAACGGGTTGGACCCCCCTTTGCTTCAACTGCCTCATTCTTCGTGGCATAGATTCACAAGGTGCTGAAGCATCCCTCATAGATTTTGGTCCAATATTACATGATGGCAATCACCCAGTTGCCGCAGCTTTGGCGGCTGCACATCCATGATGCGAAACTCCCGTTCCACTCACCACATCCCAAAGATCTCTATTGGATGAGATCTGGTGACTGTGTGAGGCCATGTTGAGTACAGTGAACTCATTGTCCTGTTCAATACTCAGTCTTAGATGATTCCAGCTTTATGACATGGCCATTATCCTGCCTGAAAGTAGCCATCAGATGTTGGGTACATTTGTCATAAAGGGATGGACATGGTCCAGCAACAATCTCAGTAGGCTGGGCATTGCAACGATGCTCAATTGGTACCAATGAGCCCAAGAGTGCCAAGAAACTATTCCCCACACCATGACCACCCACCACCACAGCCTAACTGTGAATACAATGCAGGATGGATCCATGCTTTCATGTTTTGTACTTGCCCATTCTCCTCTGACATCTCCTCTGGCCTCACCAAGGCAATTTCCGCCCACATAACTGCCGCTCACTGGATGTATTTTTTTTCTTTTTCGGACCATTCTCTGTAAACCCCCAGCGATGGTTGTGCGTGCAAATCCCGTAGATCAGCATTTGCTGAAATACTCAGCCTAGCCCTTCTGGCACCCACAACCATGTCCACTTTTCAAAGGCACTCAAATCACAACCTTTCTTCCCTCATACTGATGCTTGGTTTGAACTGCAGGAGATTGTCTTGACCATGTCGACACGCCTAAAATGCACTGATTGCCTCCATGTGATTGGGCTGATTATAAATTAAGTGTTAACGGGCACTTGGACCGGTGTCACCTCATAAGTGGCCGGTTAGTGTATATATATATATATATAATATATATATCTATATATTATATATATATCTATTGAACTTTAGAAAAGAATACAGCATCACCAAAAAGCATGAAAACGTATGCAGACGTCCAAATACGGGTCCTGACACACCAGACCAATTAAGAAGCCAATAAAGAAGAGACTGGCACTCCAGATTAATGGGCACAACAACTGATGGGTGCTATATTAGCCCAAGTGCTAATAAAGGCCCCATCCGTTTGTTCACATTCATATAGATTATATAATATATATGGCGTGTAAGGATCCTGACAACCTCATACATCCTGGATATATCATAAAAAAAACGGACCACAACAGTTTTGTGAGATATGCGAGCAGTCATCCCATGCGATGATAAATCATTGACTCACAGCCAATTTTTTTCATGTGGTAAATGCGTCACCAGTGACCCCTTGAGACCTAGAAAATATACGACAGAGTAGTTAATAATCTGAACAGACATAAAGCTATGGACAGGAAAGGATTGATTTGATTAAGAACCTTGGTCAAAGTTAAAGTGGAGGCAATATTACGAGTGGAATGAATTTAACCCCGCCCCCCTCTTTTTTTCCTACCGGCAGTCCCATCATTACGTGACAGACTTGTTTAAAATCTGATGGTGGACCGTCAAAAGGTTTGAGACAACTGGCCTTTATGGCACCGTACGGAAGGGTTAATTTCCATGTTGCAATTGTAATCAACTGTATCACCTATGGATAAGGGCTCACAATTTTCACATAATGAACATATGAAAAATATCTAACCGCACTAGCAGCTTATGTCATTTATGTACTGTCCTTGCCCTTTTGGCTTTCTCTATGTGGGTGGACAACACTAGAAATTTAGGTTCCGTCACCACAACATAATTACACAATTCCAGTCTCGACGTAAGGATTTACCAGTTTCTAAACATTTTCTTGTGCTGGACACAACGGAAGCAGTTGCGTTTCGCATAATAGATCATAATACCCCACTACGCTGAGGTGGGGAACCGTGAGCGTCTTCTGAAACGCAGGGAATTGAAATGGATTTTTGTTATTAAACAAGACTTGAACCACATGGCTTAATGTTGACTATAGATTGAAGTTTGGTCTGATGCGTCTCCTCCTCCAGTCCAAGTAGCGATGTAACTGTGTCCACAATGTAGGTGAATGATGAAATTATGATGGTTGTTTTTTTAATTTTTGTTTGTTTGTTTTTTTTAGATTATGGAAGTCCACATATCTCAGCAATTTCAAATATGTCTTCCTCGTCTCTGTAGTGATTTTGATTATATTTGTGATATTGACATTTTTTCTCTGGTAAAAAAAAATTATTTTTTTTATGGAGGTTAGGCATCAATTCTTTTTAATTTTATATCTGAGTCACGTCTATCATATATTCTTTGTTATTCCTTATGGTCAGCATGTTTTGCTGTCTCTGGTGGTTATTACCACGGAATCGAGGTTTCATATGCCTTCTTTGTTTTTCCCCCTGGTAAGGGGTTTAGACATTTACTGCACAGCCTCCAGCCTAATTAGGCGCTAATCGCAATAATTGCGGTTCAACATTGCAGTCATTATGCGTTTTTCTATGTGGCTAAATATCATCTGCTGACACACCGGTTGCCATTGGTGCGTTTCCCCCATAGTTCTTGCCCGATCATCTTGGTCCATACTGCATTGTGATTACTAACATAATATTATCATCACGCATATATTTCTTGCTTATTGGTTCCTTCGATTGGATCCTCCCTCTATACAATTTTATTTTTTTGTCATTGCCATCAGCTGCTGTCGGCCTTTTGATTGACAGTCGTCGCCCATAAATGTACAATGTGGCAGATTCCGCGCACATTGCGTGCCACTTCCAGTGTGCGTTTTCACCATGATGCGTGCCAGTTCAGTGCCATGGTATATGGATATATTTACTATTCTCCTTTTAGCATAGGCGGTGAGACAATGGGGACTTTGTTTATTGATTGATTGCTGAGCTATGGATGTTTTAAGACATATTGCTTTTTCACTTTTATTATTGTCAGTGGTTTCACAAACAGCAATGGAATGATCAGGATATATCTAAAGATAATATCTGTACACATTACCATGTTTGATAAACTGCACATGGCACTTTATCTAATGATTATATCATTTGATATTTTGTATGTTGGTTACATTTTATGAGCTTATCCTTGTTTTGTACTTGCTTTGTGCCTGAACTTTGCACTTGTCTTTATTGGGTCAATAATGATCACAGGTACCTCCACCATTTTGTTTATATATCTGTACACAATCATGGATATTCACTGAGAAAGGCTCACTGTTTGGAGCTTAAACGTTGATCTTTCACATGAATAAATCCAGTAAGGTATTTTTCACTACAATCTGTGTGATCCTTTTTTCCTTTGTCTCATAACTGAAGGACCTGTTTGCCCGGCCCTCTCAGGCGTGCAACCACTTTTTTTTATTTTATTCACATCTTGATAGTTCTGCTTGGATCTTTTCTTGCTGTATATATATATATAAAATAACAATATGTAGGTGGGATCGAAATGAGTTGCAAACTTGATTAGAAATATGGTCCAGAACATTAACAAGAGGGTTACTATTTTTTTTTTCTTGTTAAAAATAATTAATTTTTCTCCTTCAAACTTTGGCTTTCATCAAAAATACTCCTTTGCTGCAATTTCGCTGCAGAACCTTCCGCATTCCTGGCTGTCCTTGCTGAGGAATTTTTGGTAATTTTTGCTTCCAGAACCCCTCCTCCAGTTGGAATAGCTTTGATGGCCACTTTCTGCAACCATTATGTTAAATACTGAAACATCATTAATTTACAAGTGCAGCCAATCAATGAGCCTTACATGCTAGCGTCATGCTGAGTATTGAAAATCCTAAGTGATACATCATTAAAGATTCTTTCTGGAGAGGATAATATAACATTGTATGGGAAAGAACTTTTGTTAGTAGTTTCTGCTGATCCGGGGAAGTTATTCTGACCACCATATTGGGGTTCACAAAGGAATGGCATCAAAAAAAACCTTGAGTGTTTTTGCTTCTTCCGGATCAAAGCCAGGGTCCGGACTGGCCCACCGAGGGCGGTGAATTCCTCCGGTGGGCCCCGTCTTACCTCCATTATGGTAGGGGCCTCCATACTCATCTGAGGCATCTGCCTGCAGGTCTTATTGGCCCACAGTGGCCCCCGGTCGGTCCCGCGCGCTACGGCAGGGGCCCTTTTCCATCCCCATCTGAGGCCCCCTGGCAGTGCGTGACAGCACCGTTACTTGGATTCGGCCGTTACGGCCCCTTAAGTACCGGCTTTAATGCGCTGCCATTTTGAGCGGTGCGACGCGGCCGAGCTTTTTGCCGGCACGCGTCGCTCTGTGACCCCTGATTGCGGACAGCCGTGATGATGTACTCACGCTGACGCGCATCTGGTTCCTGTCTTCGCGCTTTTAGCTGTGAGAAGAGAGTGAGGGACGGGGGAGCGCTGCAAAGGTGAGTGAATGTTATGATTTTAGACTACAATACAAATATATTATAAGGGGGCCCATCCATCTCTATAAGGTAAAAGGACACATATAATAAGGGACCCCTTATGCAGTATTATATACCTATATTCGAGTGGTTGATAAAGCCTATGGTACTATATGTAATAAGGGGTGGACTTATTGCACATATATACATGATAGGATAGTAGTACTGTGCTGTGCACTATATACAGGATAGGAGTAGATTACTGTGCTGTACCATATATACAGGATGGGAGTAGTAGTACTGTGCTTGTCTATATATCAGGATAGGAGTAGTAGTACTGGCTGTGCCCATATATACAGGCTAGGTTTATTAGTTCTTTGCTGTGGCGGCCCGATATATCTGATGGTTTAAGTATTACTGTGTTTTGCCCATATATACACAGGATAGGAAGTAGTAGTACTGTGCTGTGCCCATATATATCGATAGGAGAAGTAGTTACAGTGCTGTGCCCATATATACAGTATAGGAGTAGTAGTACTGTGCTGTGTCCATATATTACAGAATAGGAGTAGTAGTACAGTGCTATTCCAATAATAACAGGATGGAGTAGTAGTAACTTGTGCCATATATATACAGGATAGGAGTATTAGTACTCTGTCCCATATATAACCGGAAAGGAGTAGTAGTACTGTGGGCTTGGCTCTATATACAGAAAGAAGTAGTAAGTCTGTGCTGTGCCCATATATATACAAGATAGGAGTAGTAGTCTTGCCCATCATTACGATATGGAGTAATAGGACTCTGCCCATATAATACAGGATAGGATAGTATTGCTGTGCTGTGTCTATATATACATAATAGGATATAGTACTGTGCTGTGCCCCATTTAATCAGGATAGATAGTAGTAACTGTGCTGTTCCCATATATACAGGATAGGATAGTATACTGTGTCCTATGTCCATATAGACCAGGATAGGAGTAGAGGCACTCTGCCCATAGCGACAGGATAGGAGTAGTATTGCTGTGGGCTGGTTCTATATATACGAATAGGAGTAGTAGTACTGTGGTTGCCCATTTATACAGGATAGGAAGTAGTAGTACTTGCTGTTCCCATATATACAGGTAAGGAGTAGTAAGTACTGTGCTTGTCCATATATACAGGATAGGAGTATAGTACTAAGTGCTATGTCCATTTACAGGATAGGAGTAGTGTAGTACTGTGGCTATGTCCATATATACAGGTAGAGTAGTAGTACTCTGCCCATATAATACATGAAAGGAGTGTATTACTGTAACTGTGCTCATATATACATGAAAGGAGTAGTAAGTACTGTGCTGTCCCTATATAACAGGATAGGAGTCGTAGTAAACAGTCTGTGTCCATATATAACAGGATAATGAGTAGTATTAGTCTGCCCATAATCAGAAGGAGTAATAGTACTCTGCCTCATATATAACAAGGATAAGTAGTAGTAACTGTGCTATGTCCATATATCCAGGATAGGAGTAGTAGTACTGTGCTGTGTCCATTATACAGGATAGGATAGTAGTACTGTGCTGTGCCCATATATACAGATAGGAATAGTAGTCTGTGCTATGTTCCATATATACAGGATAGGAATTGTAGTACTCTGTCCCAGATATACAGGATAGGAGTAGTATTGCTGTGCCTTTGTCTATTTACAGAAAGAGTAGTAGTACTGTGTCTATTCCATATATACAAGATAGGAGGTATCGTTACTGTGGCTATGTCCATATATACAGATAAGGAGTAGTAGTACTCTCCCCATATATACTGAAAGGAGTAGTAGTACGTACTGTGCCCATATATCTAACAGGAAGAGGAGTAGTAGTCTGTGCTTGCCCATTAACTGAATAGTATTTATTAGGACTTTTATATTATATTTGATAAAGGAGCTTAAATACAAGAAGAATATTTAAGTAGAGCATTATCTAAAACATACTTAATAAGTTAGGAGCACTATAGACTGTATCGATGACGTTGATTAATTAGAAACTATATATGTAATTATGAATGAAGTCCAATTTTTTCATTAGTGTATATAGATTTATTCAGGGTGTGCATGTAATAAACTGAGAGCGCAATGTAAATTGATTATGAGAGGGCAAACAGTGTGGTTTTTGTTATGGGGGTATCTTTGATATTGTGGTGGGGCACAGTGTTGGTCATTGCGAGTGGGACATTGTTTTCCCAGTGACATTATCTGTAGTGACTGTATATCTTTAGTTTCAACAGTGTGAGATGTGCCACGCAGAGATGACTATTCTGGTGGAAAATGCTCCAGTGATAATGGAAAAAATGGAGAAGTCGTCCTGCATTCAGTTTCACTAAGAGAAGAACGTTTGACGTGTGCGGTACTGAATCCCAGTTTCTGAGTCTGATAACTGTATTACTGACTAACTATCTAGACTATTTCTATAATGTCCAGTGCCTAGTTCTTATGTGCTTCAGAGAACTTCGGAGAAGGTAAGGTTCCTTATGATTCTTATTGATAAGGTTATGCTAAGCCCATGCAAGCCGCTGTGAACCCATAATCAATTTGTCTCTGGTGGTCCCCAGGCACCCCGTGTCGACCCTGATCAAAGCATATAATGAGATGAGCGAGCACTAAATGCTCGGGTGCTCGTTATTTGTGACAACTTTTACCAAAGCTTGAGTGCTCGTCTCGAATCACGACCCCATTAAAGTCAATGGGAGCCTTCGACATTTTTCAAGGGGACCAAGGCTCGGCACAGGGAAAGCTGGCTCAACACCTGGCACCTCGAAAAGGATGGAAAACCACGGACATGGACAGGAAAACAGCAGGGCAGCTGCCATGGATTCATCTGAAGGCTGCTTAATCGTACCATGATTGCCAAAATTATGGGCAACAGCATGGCCATGGACCAGAGTGACCGAATGAGTCTAGATAGCATCTAAAACATGCAATAATTGCCCTGAACTCTAGGGATGGCAATGCAGAGGCAGCTACAGCAGCGCATGCTAGAGAGTGTCATGTTGGCGACATACGCCCCTAAATGACTCAGCTTCAACCAATGGGTGGCATGAGAGGAACCAGGAGGTTGAGCAAGAAGCGCTGAAATGATTTCCTATGTTAACAAAAATGTTGACTGTATATTAGTCGATAAACACAGCAATGGTGGCGACATATTGGACCATTCCCATAACGTATCTGGTAAAACACCCTAAAAATGAGCCTGCACACGCTCTTTGATAAGGGTAAGACATGTGGAGGCTCCATGGATACGACTCCATGAGAGAGCGACAGTATGGGGCATTCATATTGCCTGCGATATTGCAACGTCAGGTCTCCGCATGGCGACAAAGATGGCCGATTTCCCACTATGTATCTGGTTGAAACAACCTGAAATTCTTGCCTGACAACAGCTCGTTTGATAGTGGGTGATTGTTGCTGCATATCCTCTCGTGCTTCCAGCGTCTGGGGTATAGAGAGTTGAATTTGCGCATGGAGAAATGGTGGACGCTTTGGAGGATCGTGGAAGGCAAAAATGGACAGGAAACAATCAGGGGCAGCATCAATGTTTGCTCTGAGGCTGCCTAATCTTGGGATGAAGCTGGCGGTCCATTGCCGGAGAGCTTTCGCCTCTCCGATCCAAGCCCCCTGTCTCTCGCTCCTTCCCACCCCAAAATGAGGCCTGGGGGCCAGAAATCGTTTACTTAGAAAAAATTATAATTTTCAAAGCAGCCGGGTTCGTTTGAATATTTCACCTAGGAATAATGGAATAGCATAGTGTTCTATTTTTAAAATCTTTTTTCGGAAATGGTTCCATTGATTAAGAGCGACAGTATGGGGCTCCTATTGCGGTCTCTAGATTGATGCACACTTCAGTTCTCCAGGCATGGCGGCGAAAGATGGGCCGAGTTTCACTATGTAATCTGGTGAACCCCTGAAATATCTGCCTGACACGCGCATTTGATAAGGGTGAAGCATGTCATGGAGAGTGAACTATTAAGTAGGATTAAAATCGCAGTTAAATAAACTATGTTAGTTGGATCTAGGGATGGAGCTGCGCTCCTCTGCCTGGCCAGCTTTCGCCTGTCCAAGCCCCTGTTTCTCGCTACTCCCCAAACCGCACTTCCTAATAACCTTTGTTAAGATCAAGTTGTAGTAGCGTTCTTATAAGTTTGGGTTAGGCGGGTGAGGGATGTAAACAGATGCGCAAGAAGCGCTGAAAATATCGGTAAATGAATAAAGTTTGCCAGTATATTTTGTGGATAACACAGCGGTGGCGACAAAGTTAACAAGTTTTGAATGTAAACCATGAACAAACCCAAAATTCTGCCTGACAACAGCTCGTTTGCTAGGGGACCATGTTGGAGGCAGCTATATGGAAACGACTTTTGGGAGGCACTATGGCGATGACGTGTGGAGGTAGCAATGGAGACAACGTGTGGAGGCAGCTAAAAGACGACGTGTGGAGGCTGCTATGGAGACAATTATATTGGATGTGCCTGTATGTGGCAGTCCAAAAAAAGTTTCAAACAGAGCAGCAGGTAGGTGGTCCTCCAGAAAAATTAAATAGATTGAGTGCCTGTTGTGGCGTCCGAAAGTTTTCAAACCAGAGGAGCAGGTAGGTGGTCCCTCTCAGAAAATTAAATGATTGAGTGCCTGTATGTTGGCACTCCAAAATTGTTTAAAACAGAGGACCGGGTAGTGGCCATCCAGAAAATAAATACATAGAGTACTATGCTAGAGCAGTTGACCCTGGCAAAAAATAGCAGTTTCCTCTGCTTTTTAGTGTACAAAGAGGAGGAGAAGAGGACAATGGAGGAGGAGTGCATACATTCATGCGATGTGAGCTTCTTCACCTGTGTGGAAAGAATGGTAGAATCCTGAGAAATCCAGCCTTTCATTCATCTGTTAACTCAGGCCTGTCAGCCTGTCCGTCGACAGGCTGTACGCTTATCTGGATGATGCCACCAGCTGCACTGAAACCCTCTCGCAAAACGACGCTAGCGGCAGGGCAGGCAAGAACCTCCAAGGCATACGCGCCAGTTCGTTGCCACATGTCCAGCTTTGAACCCAGTAGTTGTAGGAGCTGTGTGATCATTTATGGACGATGGTATGATCAGCTACGTACTCCCTCACCATCTCTTCTGTACAGATCAGCCCTACTCTGCCGAGACTGGGGGACAGGTGACAGTGTCTTGCTGGGGTGACATAACTGGCAAAGGCCTTGTAAAGCGGACCCCTGCCAGTGCTGAGACAAGCTACCTTCTGCCTACTCTCCCTTGCTACTTGTCCGACACAAGTACGCCTTCTGCCACTAGTGCTGTCAGAAGGGAATACTGTTCCAGCTTGTGCAACCAGGGCCTGCTGGTATCATGCATTCTCACACTTCCTTTCCTCTCCAGGATGAAAGTGGAAACATTTTGCGTGTACCGTGGGTCCAGATGTTGAATACCCAGTAATCGGTGCTGGAATAATATCTTTGGAATGCGAGAGTTACGGGATTAGGCAGCCTAGCATGAAATCTGCCATATGCGCCCAGAGTACAAACGCGCAAGAAATTCACCCCCTCACTGGCCTGACTTCTCCATTTCCTCCTCCTCCAACTCCTCTTCTTCTGCCCATACACGCCTGACAGTGAAGGACTGACAATGGTTCCCTCTTCTGTCTCGCCAACATTTTCCTCCTCTTCCTCTCTCCTCATCCTCCTCCACCTCCTCCGATATGCACTGAGAAACAGACCTGACGGTGCTTTGGCTATCAACAAGGGAATCTTCTTCACCTGTCTCTTGTGACCAGCGCAAAACTTCCGACTTCATGCTGACCAGAGAATTTTTAAACAGGCCAAGCAGCGGGATGGTGAGGCTGATGATGGCGGCATCGCCACTGACCGTCTGTGTTAACCCATCAAAGTTACTCAGCACCTGACAGATATCAGACATCCACGTCCACTCCTCATTGTAGACTTGAGGAAGCTGACTGACCTGACTACCATTTCTGGTGGAAGTTGACAACTGGCAGTCTACAATCGCTCTGCGCTGCTGGTAAACTCTGGATAACATGGTTAATCGTGGGCTTGTCGCACAACAGTCAGTAAACGGGCAGTTGGAGGCGACACTGAACTGCCCTGAGAGTGGCAGCATCCGTGCTGGACTTCCTGAAATGCGCACAGATGCGGCGCACCTTCATGAGCAAATCGGACAGATTGGGGTATGTCTTGAGGAACCGCTGAACTTTGAGATTTAACACATGGGCCAGGCATGGCATATGTGTCAGTCTGCCGAGTTGCAGAGCTGCCACCAGGTTTCGGCCGTTGTCACACACAACCATGCCTTGCTTCAGGTTCAGCGGTGCCAGCCACAGATCAGTCTGCACTGTGATGCCCTGTAATAGCTCTTGGGCGGTGTGCCTTTTATCGCCTAGGCTCAGCAATTTGAGCACCGCCTGCTGTCGCTTAGCGACGGCACTGCTGCTGTGCCTAGAGCTACAGACTGATGGTGCAATGCCCACGGATGGTAATTCGGAGGAGGAGGTGGAGGAGGGGTGGGAGGAGGAGGAGGCATAGTAGGCCTTTGAGACCTGTACCGAGGTAGGCCCCGCAATCCTCAGCGTTGGCAGTGTATGACCAGCCTCAGGGTCAGACTCGGTCCCAGCCTCCACCAAGTTAACCCAATGTGCCGTCAGTGATATATAGTGGCCCTATCAAAAAGTAAAATATAACGCTATTGTAGGCCTAAGTAAGCCGTTGGGGTTCTCCTATTGCAATTTTCTAGCCTACACTGAAAGCACACTGCTTTGCCAGATTACTTTGAGTTGAAAAAGTAAATAAACGTAAAAAAAAAAAAATCAGCAGACTGTGCCTAATTCTAATCAAACCCCTAATAAATTGTCCCACTTAGGTGTTTGAGATGGATATGTGTGTCACTAAGAGCTAAACACAACGGTCGCAAGTCTCCCTGCAAATTCCTCACAATATGGTACTAGCTGCACTACTAGTGCCAGCAAGCCCAGCCACAAGCAAACAAAAAAAAAGTGAAATATAACGCTATTGTAGGCCTAAGTAAGCCGTTGGGGTTCTCCTATGGCTATTTTCTAGGCTACACTGAAAGCACACTGCTTTGCCAGATTCCTAAACGTAAAAAAAATATGGTACTAGCTGCACTACTAGTGCCAGCAAGCCCAGCCACAAGCAAATAAAAAAAATATATATAACGTTATTGTAGCCCTAAGAAGGGCTGTTGGGTTCTTGTAGAATCACTCCTGCCTAACACTATTCTAATAGAACACCCTAACGCTTTCCCTGACCAGCAGCAGCTCTCTCCCTAACGGCATCCAGACAGAGAATGATCCGAGCAGCGCGGGCAGGGGCTAGTCTATTCCAGGGTCACCTGATCTGGCCAGCCAACCACTGCTATCGACGTGTAAGGGTACCACGTCATGCTGGGTGGAGTGCAGAGTGAGATGCCATTTTCTCGAGCTGGCGAAATACTCGTCTGAGCAACGAGCAGTTTCGAGTACGCTAATGCTCGAACGAGCATCAAGCTCGGACGAGTGTGTTCACTCATCTCTAAATATAATGTATAGGTTTGACTTGATGGACTGATGTTTTTTTCTAACCATTTACTATGATACTTTTATACTATGGCACTATAATCATAATCGCTGTAGGAAGCAAGTGGAGAGAATATTGGCTACTCTAGAACAGCAGGGGGTTAAGGAGGTAACTTAAAATTTTTTAAAATTTTTAATTTGATTTCATAAACTGATAGTGACTATATTATTGTAAATTCCATTAAGCAACTTCTTTAATGCTTCCATTTTGTTATGCACATTTTTGGGGCAAAAAGTCCTTTCACGGGGCTTGATATATTTAGGAGATCTTATGGCTTTGAAATGTTTTAAATTTTTATAGCAAATTTTTTCAGTGAAACGGCCAAATTACAAAATAGCCAATATTTATTTTGTTATTTTGGCACCTAATATTTCGGTACACAGAAATCTCTAAGACACAGCGCTGTGACCTTTGATAAATCTACCCCATACCGATTTTAATAGCTTTGCATAATGTCTTTACAAGGCTCCCTTGGTAAAGCAAATACACTAGAATCATACAGTACATTTCTACGCTTTTCTGGCTTACCCCTTCACGCTGTTCAAAGTCATTTTCATTTGATCCACTATATTTATTTCTTATGATGGTTCTTTTAAGTGATGCAATTTAAACTTTTAGTATTCTGCTTTTCTACTGACAGAAAATTACTTTCGTTATACTCTTTATGGAAACCGATAAAATCACAAAACTTAAATAAAAAACACGGAAACCAAGTTAGCAGTATTATAGATGCCGTAGAGCCCTTCAATTAGCGGATTGCTGTTTTGTTAACTCTGAATTGTATTCTGCCTGAAGAGAAATATAGACAAACCCCATGAGTTTTCTGAAATGCTATTTCTATTTATTGCGATGCTGTTTCAATATTTTCTCTTCAGATGTTAATGTTTTGCTGACAGAACCGGTGAACAATTGCACTCTCTTAGCAATTTTTCCTTCAAATAATCGACTATATGGTAATAAATGCATCCTATGGGGGATTGCAGATAAAAGCTTGTAATGGACTTTCTCTTGTGGATATATATGGGTCCTTGAATCACATCTAATGGATACCTGCATAAAAGATACAACAAATTCTAACAGATGTACTGGAGGTGATCTATGTAATGTCAGGAACAGTAAATAAACATATCAAACACTCCCGCATGTTTTTTAAGTATATCAAGATTTTATTTTATTATATATATATATATATATATATATATATATATAGAAAGTTCAAGCAGCACAAACCGTGTGCTGAGGTGGGTGCAAGCGTCCTGGGACTGGACCTGAGGTCCCCCAATATTAGATGCAAGAAAGCGGGCAGCACTCCAAGTTAGGGTGAAAAAAATCTGAAAAAAGTGTTGGAGATTTGGGCAAATAATTTTCATGGAGAAAAACAAAGAAAAAAATAAAAGTTTCAACTGATAAACTTGTGAAGTCCTCCAGTGGTTCATAAGGGCCTCAATATAGCAATCTCCTACTAGCACACATTGTAGAGTACCTTCATCACAAGCAATGGAGTATGCCCTGCCTTTCATTTAAAAATGTATTGGTAAGGCCACCCTATAAGTGACTCTGTATGACATTAGATTTATGTTTAGAAAAAGTACAAGTCCATAGATTCCCATGACTGTTCACTTGGCCTTAACTGTATCTGTTACAGAAAATCACTTGTACTATAAGTGGAGACCATTATTATAAATTATATGAGCATGATACCTATATATTTAATGGTTAACAGTCTACCACATAATCTTAAAATCCTCCGTATTCGGGGTGTTGAAGAAAGACTATCAAGCACAGTTATTTTTTTATGTTGACAAAAACTACTATATGGTGTTTCCATGCTAGACTTTACTAAAAGCCTTTCCTTAAGAAAGACAAATATAAAGAGCAGTGTGTCTATCCGATAAAACAAATTCCCTCCCATCATCCCTGACTTCTTATCCCAACCACAGAAATATTGATCTACCCTTATGAATTAGAACAAATACCCACACCAATCTTAATAATGGGGGTCTGCTTATCCCCTTCCTGCAGCCAATTTTACTGTGGGCACTCTCTATTCATGTTTATGGGAGTGCCATACATAGCCAAATGGACCCCTGTTCTCAAGATAGGTGCGGGTTCCACTTCTGGTCTTGTGGATATTTCCTGAAAACAGGAAACGGAAAACTACTTTAAGTGCCTCAGTACATCTCAAAATGGCCAACAAAGTGATGTGTGTTTAAAGTTAGTTGGATTTGGCAGTTTTTCTTTGTATATAATGCTTTATAGTGTATTTTTTTCATCCTGCAGTTTCTGGTAAACATGTGAAAATTATAGGGGAAAGTTATCTTGACATTCACATTTAATTTTATTTATTAGCCATATACATACATTTCTTCAATTGGATGTTAATAAACAGAATGTTCCTGTGTGAAGATGTTTTCAAATAAATGTAGCCATGCTGTCCCTTAGAAATGAGATTGTTGTCTTTGGATACGACCCCAACTGTTGAAAAGATAGCACGAATGTACAAATCTTTTTTGCATATGAAATGTCTGGGATTTACTGCATGCAGTAAGAAGCTTTGATTCCAGGACTCAATAGCACATGTCTGGCCACTGCTAGAAGAGCATGGGGGCGCCAGTATCCAAGGGCAGCTATCTTGATCCTAAAGGACAACATGATGGTGCTAGATAAATAAAGATTATAATTATTATGGGAAATTATTATCAAACAATTTTTTTTAATACCATGCAATTGAAGAAATGTTTAAATATGGAAGCTGAATTAAATAAAATGTCAAAGCCAAGATGGAAATACTCCTTTAACTTTCATCAAGTATATTACTGACCCAGCAGACACCACTGTTTGCTTTATTACCGAAATACTGTATTATAGCCAACATTGCATTGGTAGGAACAATCTTGTCCATTTTGTCACATTTTTTTTTCATTTACATTCTGATCCTCAAAGCGGATTGCTGACTTTCTGAGAAATGCTTCAAAACTTAACTATTTCTCTGTTTATATGACTTTTTAGGTAACTTTATCACCTTCAATTCAATGTTCCCCATTCATTGGTTGGATTGTTTGTCAAGAATGACAATGCTGGCTGAAGTGTACAGTGTATCAGTAGCTTTTTTATACTGCAATAAAAACATTGGTAGGTGAACAATAATTATCTGTTAGCTCAGGTTCAAGTAACACATTTGATATCTAGAGTAAAATAAGCAGTAAGGTGAATGAAGCAGTAGTCACATACATGAGGAATGAAGTCAGCAGATTGCAAGTGACAGCTTCAATTATTGGTCTTTGGACCAACGACACAACTGCCTTTTACTCTGAGAAATGGGCAGTAGAGAAGGGATGAATAACTCTCAGATTCTGAAGAAAATATGTAACCACTCAGGCAGAAAATTAGCAATTACATTTCATGCCATCCGTAATAACCATTTCAACAAAGATCTTAGGTTAATGTCAGTCTGAGTGACTGTATATCAACTGCTATACCTGTGTTCAATCAGAAACCTACCTACCTTATTGTGATACAAAGATGTTGAGCTGTATTAAGACGTGTTAAGTGATAAGCAAAATGGCTGTCATAATTCCTAGAAATTGACATTGGCTTTATGCCGATATTATGTGAGATATTATCCTTCTTGCACTATGTTGACACAATTCTTACTGTTTGTCATAAATACTTTAGTTTCTATAGTATTTCTAGATGTATAGTTACTATCTCTATTTGTAAGAATTCAGTATAAATAATTCATAGTAGCTTCGGCGTGACTGGTGATGAGCCATTATTTTCTTATTGTATATCAGATATGACTAATATTTTAGAAGATGTTGCTCTATTTCAACCTCATATTATGCTGGTGAATGGGAATAAAACATGTCATTCTTACTCACCGGCTGATTCACATCTTTACTTGTGTGTCACATTGTCAAGTGCAAACAGTACAGAGAACATTTTAACATCAATCTCAAAAGAAACTTTAGAATGTATTTAGTATGTGTAGTATATGATGGAATTAAAGGGAAACTGTCATCTTGAAGGACAATTATAACAAGTTCCAAAAACCTATAATTTTGGTGATTAAAAGCTGCTTTTGTTTAATCCTGAAATAATGCTCTGTCTTTATAATCTTTAGAGTCTTTATAATATTATATTTTATCTTAACTGGCTTCCTGCCAGAATGGTGTGCCCAGGGTTGGGAGGGGGTCAATTTAAATCTAAACGTTCCTCTCTTCCACTTCCGTCCTCCCTTCATCCTCGTTTGTCACCACACTTCGCCCTCCCAACCCCTCCCACAGCCTCTTTCCCACTCCTGCCCCACTTACATCAGCCTACTGAAGAAAGTAATTCTCAAACTTAGCTCGGCCAGTTGCTAAGTAGCGAGGAGGTACCCAACTCACTACAAAGTTTCTACCACCGGCGCCTCACTGCCTAGTTTCTCTCACTAGAAATCTCATGTTCCCGCTCAGTTTGTGAGGGAAAAAGGCAGAGGAAAAGCGCTCACTGATCAAGCGAGAGAAATTACTTGATGCGGTGAGCTGACATGAGCAGGAGGGAGGTAGCAGGATAGTGGCTGTGGGAGGGGAGGATTTGGTGAACAGTAAGGATGAAGGGAGGAGGGATGGTGAAGGAGACAAACGTATAGATTTGAATTATTCTTTCCCTGCAGAACTAAGCACATGATTCTTTTGGAACCTGTTATCATAGAAAAATGCCCTTGCTGATGGCAGGTTCCCTTAGAAGAGAGTCTTCCATCAGATTTTGGGCCCCTAAACTAGCATTGTGTTCTTATATTTATCAATGGCCTCCTTCTGTCTAACATAAACTTTTAAAATTATACTAATGAGCCTGAGGGGCTACCCTTTGTTTAGGGACTGATCTAGCTTTACAGATTGTTAAACTCTCTCACCCTCCCCATCTTTCCTCAGCACTTCTGCATTGAGCATTTCCTAAAGGAAGAAGTAGAAAGTTCCCATTGCAAAAGTGCAGAGGAACCAGTACAATAACAATTCATAGTGATTTTAACATACATTTAGGTATGTTATTTTTTTCAACAATATTATTAGTCACCAAAAATGTTTTCCTCTTTAAAGGAAAGATGGTAAGAAATTAAATGTCCAATTTCTTGTCATGAATTATTTTTAATTTCGCTATAGTAAATGATTTTATGTGATTAAAATTATTATAAATTTTCCATGCTTTTTCTTACACTCATTTAAACATACACATTTCTATTCCTATATACATAAACATACAGTTCTTCACTCATACTCACACATTAATACACTCTTACACACATACATAGTGCTATATAGTGCTATATACGGATATACAGCATATATACACATATACAGTATATACTGTAAGCTTCATACACCATATACACATACATCATACATACATCACGTATATGTTATATATATATTGGGGTACATTTACTAAGGGTCCGAATCATGCATTTTCGTAGGGTTTCCGTAATTTTTCCGATTTGCGCCGAATTGCCCCGGGATTTTGGCGCACCAGATTGGATTGTGGCGCATCGGCGCCGGCATTTACGTGACAGAAATTGGGGGGCATGTCCGTTGGAAAACCCAACGGATTCGGAAAAACCGCAGAATTTAAAAAAAAAATTGCGAAAATAGCACTCACATACACCGAGACAAAGAAGGTGAACTCCGGCGGACTTCAGCGCAGCAGCGTCACCCAGTGGACATCGGGCGCACGACCTTAGTGAATCCTGGAAGAACCCGAATCAGCGATGGAGAACGTGCCGCTGGATCGTGACTGGACCGGGTAAGTAAATGTGCCCCATTACGTTGTACAATGTGCAACATCATTTTTATATATAATGATGCACATCCTCCATTCTTTAGTGTCATGTCGCTTGGTGGGGCCCCTGACCCTGCAGGTCCTATAGTGGCTGCTATGGCTCCTACCACTGTAGTTACGACCCTGCAATTATATTTGATAATCAAAATGTATATGAAACAAGATTATATAAATTTGATATTGTTTTAACCAGGACAACCTTTGAAATACGGTAAAACTATGTTTATAGTTATTGGAAAATGGTGTAAGAATTTGTGCAATTGTAATTTTTCATTTAACTAATCAGAAATGGTCGTTCATATAAATTAAAGGCCATCTTCTTAACCATTAAACATCTAACATGCACAGCCCCTTTACTTTTTTTGTGGCAAATTATCATTTTGGTATTGAGAATTGTTATACTATAGTAATTATCAGTATCAAATCCCAATCCTGGTATTGACACAACTCTATCAGAGTTCACCAGACTCCAGTCCTCCCCCTGCAGTGCCAGACAGCCCAGGATGTTCTGTGCTCAGAGCTAAGTTAAGGTGATGCATCCTGGGCTGCCAGGGAGTTCTGTGGTGATGGATCATCGAAAACTCTATTGTGTTTCAAGGACTAAATATATTAATTTATTGATAGTTTTTTCTAAACTAAAACTTTAGTAATGCTGCGTTGGTACTTCACGATAAAACGGTTTTGGGTTACAGTTTGGGGACCAGGCTCCTAAAACATTTACCTCCACTGTCTTAGATAAACCCCCAGCCAATCTCCTGTATGGACGTGCAGCCTGAGTATAAGTAGGAAAAATCATATGTTTGTGTGAACTTGGCCTTCTTTCTGACCATCCTAAATCTATCAAGTCGGGTAACGCGGCTTTCATAAGCTCCGGTGAAATTATAAGACAGAAGTTACTAAAACAATTTCTAATATTCATACATTAAACATATCTGTACACATTTTTGATGACAGGTGTGATTTTCTACACATAAACACTTAATTGGCTATCACACCCTAGGCATTCTTAGAACGTGGTATATTATGTATACTTGAAGAGAAGAGTAGTGTAGCTGTAGTCTATTCTAATGATCTCCTGCAGAGAAGACAGAGAAACTCAGGTGCAATATGAAAAGCTGTAAAACAAGACAAAAGTATAGGCTTGATATTATAGTGGAACAGCATGTTATGAAGTGAAATAGGAATTATAGTACCAGCAGGAACAACTGCCTCTCGAATAATATTGTAAAATCATAGGAAAGAGGCACATAACGATCAAGGAAAAAATTATTCAACTAAATAAAAAAAACCTGCCATACAGAACAGGGAAATGCAGTATTAATTATTGCAATCGGAAATCATTCAGACATGCATAATAAAACCACTCCAAAATATTCTAAAAAAAAAATGAAAAAGAAATTATAAATACCCTTCAAGCTAAATCTTTAAAAAATTCAATAAAAGCGATCAATGCTAATGAAAGTACGTTATACATACTGACGCCATCTCCAGAGAGATTTAACAGACATTGTGGTATAATATATAGCACAGTATAGCATCAGGACACGGAGGACAGCATTGCATGGTTATGCTTTACTACATATTCCAGTGCTGCTGCGAGCCTGATTGAAATGGCACACAATTATGTTCAACTTAGTTCAATTAAAATTTTTAATGGTTATGAAAAACAAAGCTGTTAAGTGTATAAAATCATAAGATAAGCAAGAAACCACAAAATAAGCTACTAGAAGAGGGTTACACAATGTCCTTCTATAGGACTGCTGCCATCTCTGGAGTCCTAATATTTCAAGGTGCCTCATTATTTAATACTTCAGAGAAAAAGAAATACAGTATATACTTGACTATAAGCTGACCCGAGTATAAGCCGAGGCCCCTAATTTTATAAAGAAAAAAAGAGAAATCTTGTACTGCCTCGAAGCCATGAGAGCTGTGAAAAGAAGAAGCCGGAGCTGCAGGGAGCACTGTTGGTATGTACTAAGTTTATCTTTATCTTTACAGTTAAAGGGATTGTCCATAGAAATCGTTCTGCTTTCTGCTTGACAACCTCTTTCACCTCTTAACGCTTTGTGTCCGATATATCAGACTCTGAGCACTGTAACTTAGAAAATGGAAAATGTTATACAGCAACTAATTTAGGTGTTATAATTATCTGCCTGAAAATGGAGAAGATTTATAATTTTGAAAATAAATGATAAATTAAAAAAAAAAAATCATCAGTTTTTTTTTAATAATTAAATGCAAAACTTATCAGCCAAAATAATACAATAGTACAATAATAATATCTCATAATTGCTTTGTTCAAAAGTTATAACCATATAAAGCAATGCAAGTCAGAATACAAAAAATGGGGCTGAGCCTTAAGCTATAAACTGGCTGTGTCCTTGGTTAAGTTTGCTGTCCGTCAATGCTCAAAGTCTTTTTCTCTGATGCAGTTTTACCAAGTAAAATTATGATTATGAAAGTAGGTACACAAGAATTTTTCTTCTTTTATCATCATTTTGTGCTGTGTTTTGTAAAGAGTTACCTATAGTGATGCTACTATGCTATGCTAGAAATAGCCACTAGACCAAGGGGTTTATTTTTTTGTTTTTTCTCTCATTTTTGTGACTTTTTTTGTCACATTTGATATATTTATGTCTCAATTTGCGACTTTTCCACTCGTCTAGCAATGTTAGCCAAGCAAGAATTTTTCAGTGTTGTGCCTGACATATCTTTGAAATCCAGATGTAAACAAAACTGTATGAAAAGTTAAAATTTTTGGATAAATCCTTACAAAGTCGCAAATAAACTCCAGTCCTGACCAGGCATAGGCAAGACATTAGAAAAGTTGCAGAAGATTTTGAGACTTTTGTTTGACTTTTAAATAAAAAGTTACAAAAGTCTCATAGACTCAGCTGTCTGATATATCAACCTCTGAGATAAATCAAATGGGTCCAAAACCCAAAAATAACAAGAAAAGACATATACAAATGGACATATACAACTATATAACTAAGGATAAATACCCCTCCGGTGTGTTAACATATGTTTCACCGTGACATTTGTCTGGTCATCTAACATCAATTGGTGAGTAATTCTTATATAAACTTTAGTGACACAAATAATTCTTGTTTAATTTTTAACCGATTCTGACCATTTTACCCAACTATAGGGTTTTGTCCAAATTTCTTAGAATGTAAAACTGTAGACTTTACATGATATTTTTAATGTTTCCAAGGTTTCATGTGTTTTTGATGTAGTAAACTTCGCGACTTTATGTTAATTTGAAATAGAATGTGGAAATTAGCGTTGATTACCATTAGTAAATCTTTAAAGATTATGGCCAATATTAAGTTTAGTTTTTCATAATAGGATAATGTTGTGGATCATAAAAGTATATTTATATACATTATATAAATGATTGATTGTCATAATTATTCTGTCAGCATCATTTCTTCCTGAAGTAGCAACATCATTTATTAAAACCATAAATTCCTTATGTTGCAGACTTTAATAATAAGCTTTCTCACGGAATCCCATTGAAGGACTCTTAAAGGGCTTGTAAACAACAGAGTGATAAAATTCAATATTAAGATACAGTGGAGTGTCAGCAGTCCAGCAAATGAAAACATTTTCTTCTTGTACACTATAAATGTCTTTCGCTGATGGATGGTTGAAGGCTTCCCCCCCCCTGTGATTCAAACCAGCAGCTTCCCAGCTTTCTAGTAGGAGAATGTTTGCTGACTACTTGCTATAGCCTGGGATTCTGCATTTTGTGCGGGGCAATGACTGGGTTGATGGTATTTCCTCCTCTGTATGAAATACAGCAGTTCCTATACTGAAGGATTTCAGTTGATCTCTTATTACATGGATGAGCATTCTTAATGCATAGATAATGATGTCTTACTCTAGCAACAAAGTTTTGTAAGAGGAAGCAAGTATATACAGATTCACTCACCCAACAGTAGTGGATTTTAACTGGATCTGACTTAGGCTACATTCACACTGCCGCTGCCCACCGTACCATAGCATGGTGGGCACACGACAGTGCCGGGGAGAGGAGGAGAGGTAGAGCACCACTCGCCCCCGCCCCTCTCCATAGAAATATATGGCAGGTGATGCTGTATTCTGGAGAAAAATAGGACATGTCCTATCTTTCTACAGGGTACGGAGCGCTACGGTGCCACACGTTTAACTTTAAATAAGCTGAGTTACAAAAAACTTAGACCACAAAAGTACTTAGACCACTACCTTTTATTTCATAATCCCTTTTATTCCATAATCCTTGCTGTGAATAAATAGCTCTCAAGAGATGCTACCTTTTGTAGCACTGTCACCTGTTCTACATGGTCAAAACTACTAGCCGTCTCCTTTTCAAAGTAGGCAGCCGCTATTGTGTGAAAAAAATAAATAGACAGTTACCATCTGCAGGTGACAATTTCCCTTTAAATGTAACTGATCATTTAGAATAGTAATATGGCACACCAAATTTTCTACAAATATTTTAGATGTTTTTGAATCATCCCATTGTTTTCGGCTATCCCACTAGAAAGAAGTCTGTCAATTAAACTAGAATTACATTTTTGCTAATTGAACTATATCTTACCTTCCCACATTTCTCTTTCATTGCAGTTATTGTGTGTGATGTGTGTTCTTTACCTTTAGAAAAGCTCTGAAATTGCTCTCCATACTTACCTATCTAGAATAAAGGCGAGAAAACATAATTCACTTGGATTATTGTACATACTTCTTTGTTTGCTCGAATATCATCAGCCTTACCCAGTTTCTTATAACAAAGAAACTAAAATAACTTGCACTGCCTGTCTTTTGATATATTGTTCCTCTTTGTGAAATAGAATCACTGCCAAGTGACTGGAGTTTATTACTTTTGAAAATACCGTTACTTATGACATCACCCAATGCATCTCACTGAAATAACACGTTTTAAGATTTTTTTTTATATATAATATATTACAGGAGTGGTATTTTATGTAAAGTTTTTCAGTTATCAATCAAATTTTTAATATGGTAGCTGCAAGCTGACAAGACACTCCACCAAATTCATAAATTTTCATACTTATGACATCACCGACAATACTTTGGTGGCATCACAGCAATGGGAACTGCTAAAAGGCCCTGAGGAAAATAATTTTTCCAGGATGTAAAACTTTAAATTTAGCATCATCACCATTGTTTGATTTATTGTTATGAGCAGTGGGTTCTAGACTAGGCTTATCACCTAGCCTCTTTGGTTTTGGATTACTTCCAAGTTGACCCTATCCGTATGGTTCCTTTCCCTTTACAGTTATCTATTCTTCACTGTGACAGCATTACCAGATTCTTACCTCTCACAGTAGACTTAATGTAAGAGACAGCTGAGTTAGGCAAAGCTTCGAGAAGTCAAGATTCCATTAGTAGAAGCCAAAGGAAAAAAAATAATGGGAGACACACAGAAGTCAGACTATCCCCACAGGACCTAGAGTGCTATCTACCATTACCACCGGGGGTCGCTGGGGATTGGATGGGAACATTACATCACACTAATCTCTGTACACTGAAGTATGAAAAAGTTATTAGCATTAGAAGAAGGCAAAAATAAAGGGATTTGCCCATGAAAGAAAGTTCTCAAATTTCAATCCCCTAGTGAAATTTACAAAATAAATATAATTTTTACCCGAATACTTTACAATTTTACTCAGTTTATTGCTGTTTTAGCTCTTATAACTGTTGGTAAGTGTAAAATTCTAGAATGTGGGCGGGGACTCTCTAAACAGATACTTTATGATCCTTATAGTGCTGTGTGATGCTGAGTGCTGACAATTTGCTCAGATCAGGGTACAGGGTACCATTTAGCTTCTGAACATTCTACTAGTACCTGACACATAGAAAAAAAATAGACAAGACAGATCAGAGATGAGATGATGAGATCCATGAGATGAATATAACACACAATGACACACTTCCGCTCTGCTACATCTGAGTTATAAAACACACAGTTCCCTGCTATAAAGATCTTATCTTCCCTGTGGCTTATAGTTTTACTCTCCTCACGTAGTGGTGTTGTTTGTTGGCAAGAAGTGTGTGTACGTGAGATCCTCTTGGAAGGCAGGGGGAGGGTCTAATTCACTGTTGTTATTATTTTGTTATCCTGAGTACATTTATGAATCTTATCTTTGTGGGAATACCCCTTTAAAACATTTTTTTTGTACAGGAGGCATTAATTTTTGTAAATGTATAGAAAACATTATAAAACCGATATAAATTTCATATACATGTGATCATACCGACCCAAAGAATAAAGTAGACATGTCATTTGGGGCGCACAGTGAAATCTGTAAAATCCAAGCCCACAAGAAAATGGTGCAAATGCTTTTTTTCATCAATTTCACTTCATTTGGAATTTTTTTCCTGCTTCCAAGGCATGGAATATTCATTAACATTACTTTGTGCAATTTGTTATGCAGAAAACACAGCACACAGCCCTGTACATTAAAAAGTAAAGAATTTATAGATTCCTTAAGGTAGGGAGCAAACACAAAAATGAGCCAGGTCGTTAAGGATAAACCATCAATAGGTATAGAAAAGTGAGTGAGTGTCTTAAATCTCTGCATATGGTAGCTGCTCATCTATTCTTGCATAGAAAGTTGTGCAACAAGCTATATTGGACACTTGTGTGGTTCATCAGTGAAGTCAGGGGAGTACACCTCAGTGTGACAACAATGACAGGTCATAGAGGGTTAAAACCTAGTTCAAGCTTTCAGAAGTACATGAATTACCAAATGTGCCAAATGTGGTGATGATTCCTCTAGTTTGGCTTTAAGATGAAGGACAGAATGTAGAATTTTTACCTTTCATCAGTCTTTAAATTACTCTTTTTTATAAGATTGGCTATTGGATCCTCTGTAAACTACCGTATATACTTGAGTATAAACCAACCAGAGAATAAGCTGAGGTACCTAATTTTAAAACAAAAAAACTGGGAAAACCTATTTACTCGGGTATAAGCCTAGGATGGGAAATGCAATGGTCAAAGCCTCCAGCCAGTATATAGCCAGCCAGTCCCCTTACCCCCAAGTATGCCCCACAGTATATAGACAGCCCATACCCCCTAGTATATAGCCAGCCCCTGTCCCCCAGTATATAGCCAGCAGCCCCTGCCCCAAATATATTGCCAGCCACCTGCTCCCCAATAAATAGCCTGCCCGCCCCTGACCCCCAAGTATATAGCCAGCCCCTGACCCCCAAGTATACAGCCAGCCCCTGCCTTCCTCAGTATATAGCCACTATGATATCAGCCATTTGCTGATGTAATTGTTTGTGTGCCAGCGGTGCCACAGTATACAGACAGCCAGCCCCTGTCCCCCAGTATATAGCCAGCAGCCCCTGCCCTGAGGATATTGCCAGCCAGCCCCCTCCCCCCAACATATAGCCTGCCAAACCCTACCTCCCTGGTATATAGCCAGCCCCTGACCCCCAAGTATATATCCAGCCCCTGCCCCCCCCCCCAATATATAGCCAGCCCCTGTCTTCCTCAGTATATAGCCACTATGACATCAGCCACATGCAATGTCATTGTTTGTGTGCCATCGATGCCACCACTTGTGTGGGTTTCGGCATCACGCAGGGACCTGGAACCGGTGCCGGAGCGCCCAAGCAAGAAGAGGAACTGTGTGGGGGGGAGGGGGGCAATGGAAAGTAGAGTACTACAAAAGTAGTAGAAGTGGAGCAGCACCATGTGTGTTAGAAGGTCAGGTGCAGGTCTTCTCACGGGGTCCGACACAGACCCCAAGATACAACATCAATCGACGGTGAAGCAGCACTCAGTTCGGTTAAGTGAAGATATTTTTATTCCACCACAATAGTATTATGGTGGAATAAAAATATCTTCACTTAACCAAACGAAGTGCTGCTTCATCGTCGATTGATATGAATAGTAGAGTACAGTGTTCATTTTTTTTTGCATAGACTCGGGCATAAGCCAAGTTAGGTTATTTTGGCATATATTTTGTGCTGAAAAACTTGGCTTATACTCGAGTATGTACAGTACTTACATTTTATTATTTCCGTCAATATGTTTATTGTCTAAGGAATAGGATAATCTGTTTGAAATACTTAGTGTAAAAATACAGCTATTCACATCAACGTACAATACTGAATATGGAATAATTTATGTTAAAATAAACCCAAGAACGAGCTTGTTTATTATTTACATTTTATGAATTTAACAAAAGGAAGTTCGGGTGAGAAAGACTTTTAATTTATAATAAATGTAGCATATGTTGAACAGGATGCGAGCCAGAATTCCTTTTACAAGGCAATATAGATTTAACAATAGCTCAAAGAAATACAGATAAATACGGATAAGATAACATTAAAGTACTTGTTACTTTGAAATATTTCATTTCTTAATGAACAATTTAACAAGGGAATTAAATAATAGAAGAAACATATCAACTGCTATGTCAAGAAGACTCACAGGACTCACATTCATTTAATTTCTTAAAGATAAAGGAAATATGAAAAATGAAGAGGAAATACTGGTAAGGTGAGTATATGGCGTATATATTGTCTAATTACAATGAGTTAAAATAAAATGCTCACAGACATAACATACATTGCACATTGTTTAAATAATAGGAAACCATATGAATTCACACCAGTGATGCAGTATCTGGGGGGGGAGGGGTTAAACACCTAGGGAAAAATTCATTAATGTGTCACATGGTTCGACGGTTTAGACCTCAACAAGCCTAGTCTAGTGCTGTGCCCGATTCATCATTGTGACATAGGAACTCATTTTAATACAGCCCCATCCCTTTTCCCAAGACCACGCCTTGTTTCTCAATGTTACGCCCCCTATATCAGATGAGTAGGAAAAAATGGCCTAAAAACCTTGATAAGTGTGGCCCGAGGCATTGAGGTATTTTGGTGCAAGTCCACCAGAATTCTGGTGCAAGTGTGTTAATAAATTCTTTCGTCATTGATGTAGCATTACAGAAAGAAGTCATGGGATGTTAGATTTGAAGATCATGGAAATGAGATCAACATAAAATGATGTTTTCAGATATTAATAAGCTTAAAAATGGTAATATGTATGTAGTCTATCTACAGCATATTAAAGCCATCTTTGGCAGATCTTGTGCCATAAGTGTCATCATTCATTCCTTTAACAAGTCGAGGCAGACCTGACCAGTGAAACACCCAATAATCGGACCTGCACATCGCACTTAATTGTTCTGAGCCTCTGAAAGTCACAGCATAAGCAATCTTTGATAGCCATTTTTAGCATCTTAAAAATATGGATTCGAGAAGATGTTTTATTGAGAAGCAGCTCACCACAAAGTTTCTTGCGCAGGAACATGTGCATTACAGGTCCACAACATCTATGGAGCACATTTACTTACCCATCCCGTCGCGATCCCCAAGGTGCATTGTCTGACAAGGATTCAGAGCTGCCGCGATTCACTAAGATCGTGCATCCAATTTCCTGCATGTGTCGCTTCCCCGCTCAGGTCCGCCGGAGTTCACCTTCTTCTTCTTGGTGCATGTAAGTGCATGGCTTGCGACACAATTTTGAATATTAAATCCCACCCCCCGATTTGTGTTGCGTGAAAGCCAGCGACAATGTGCCAAAATCTGATCGCGTGCGCCAAAAACCCTTCTAAATGCGGCGCACATTGGAAATAGTTGGGTATTCCAACGATAGTGCGTACTGCAGACCCTTAGTAAATGAGCCCATTGTTTTGTTCTGTGATGATCATTACCACTGGGAAAATGGATTAAACATTGGATTGTTTTGTTTTTTTTTCAGTGCCATAGTGTGGTATGAGCAAAACAAGTTAAAAAGGGAAAAAGTGCAAAATGCTAAATTACTTAATGTGCAAAACTCTGAGAAGAAAACATGATTAGCTCTAGCAGCCTTTGTCTGTATATGCCTATCTTCTGTTTCACTAAGCTCCTACTTGCCTCTTCGTAGACACCATCATTTTTTTTAATTGGGGGATAGAAGACTGAAGTAGATTGCATAATAAATTTCTCCAATATCTTTAGTAGTCTACAAAGGTATAGAGGCCAATCTTAATTTTATATAATGATCTTTGTAATTATCTTTGATGAGTTCATAATTGTGCTGTATTGCAACAAAAATTATTAATATTCAAGTCAGCAGGAATATGAATATGAAACTGGATGAATGGCACCAGAATTATTCAAGGTAAAAATCTGAAAAGAAGACCATTCATTCCAAGGACTTATCATTTACCACAATGAAGATATGAATACACATCCCAACAATCAGGAGGGCAGTGTCTGCTAGTATAATAATAAGTGATGAGCAGGTTGGCTGAAATTGGGGTTTGTCAAATTCATACCGGGAAAAATTGATGTTACGGACCTGGACATTGGAATGCACTTGAACCGGAACATAATCCCCATTGTAATTGAATCAAATATGGTCATAAAATTGGAGTAGTAAGGGCTGAAAAACGTTGGTAGTAACATGGTTGCATTGCCAAAAATGGGCTAGAGAAAGTACTTACTAACATAATAACATAACATAATAACATAACATAAAATATTGAATAAATGAAGAAATAATAGTAAAAAAAATAATTAAAAAAGTACTGTTAGCATCACAGCAGTTGAAGGAGCTCTGGGTGTTTTAAGATAGTGATGGGAAAAATAATAAAGGGTAGATATATTTTGCTTAAATTTTATCCTAGGTGTCCTAGGTTCCAGAGTAGTTACTGTGTGTAGTGGAAAGCAAAGACTTTCCATGGCTGGCATCATGTAAAAAACAGAATAAGGGGGCCATGGATCTGGATTGGGAAAAGAGAGAACAGGTTTCCAATCCCAGGTCTATCTCAGGCTTTTGGACACCTGTATCATGTGCAAAAAAAGGTGCAGACTTTGGATCTGTGGATCTGGTCTTTTGGAGCTTATTGCAAAGTGCTGCATGTGAGCTGAGACCTCAAAGAGACTTCAAGGGAACCTGTCAGCAGAAATAGACCTAATTAACACTACCTGTATGTTGTCAAGTGTCTTAACACCTTATAGTTCATGTTGCTTTCTTGGCCAAGCATGGTGACATCATCCAGAAAACCTACTTTGAAGTGAGATTTGAATTGGTTATATAAAGTCAAGGATGAAGAGTGGAGAGCTTGACTTCAGTGCTGAAGAATGCCCCCTTCACTGTAGATGAAGATCCTGTGTTCAAGGACATCAGTAAGCAACTCTCCAGAAGTCTGGTGCAAGATGTCAATTACAGTGAAGGGGACATTCTGTGGGGACTTCAGTGCTAAACTCCTCCTTGACATCATGCAAACAATTCACATCTCACTTCAAAGTTAGTTTCCCGGATTATGCCATCACACTGAGCCATGGAAGAAGCATAATCTGTTTATATGGTCAATTTCTGCTGACAGATTCCCTTTTCAAACACAACTGTAAGTGAGTTTTTGCAGCTGTTTTCCCAGAACCTGGTAGTAAGGTACCTGGAATATTCTGGTTTCACTTTTTAGTTAGAGCTCAGACAAGCAGGTATGTTTTTGGTTGTGCCGAAGAAAAGCTGGGTTTTAGTTTGTTCTTTTAACCAAGCACAGGGCAGTCCTGTTTTTGGAGACTTTTGGAAAAAAGTCTGTGTCCCTGTCTCAATCTGTTAAAACCCATTTACCTTCCTCTGCTAATTGTACACAGTGTTTAGAGCAGTTATTTACATAAAATACTCAAGAAGCAATGGTAAAACCACACAGCTTTCCTCTCAATCCAGCTACTGCAGTGTTTGACAATTTCAAGTTTCAGGTTATTGCAGAATCTGACAATTTCAAATTATAATTCAGGTTCTGGGGAATTTGACAATTTCAAGTTTTGCTTCTTTCACAGAGCCCTCACCAATGCCCTCCTTTTCTGTATACACATCACAGAAAGCCACAGCTGCTGGTAGTGCCCAGTCCTGGTAGCTTAAAGAGAACCCGTCAGGCAAATTATCCCCAGAAACTAAATATATTTTCATAAACTGCCATTAGAAAGCATTGCCCCTATCCATACATTGTCCCTCCACATGCCTGTAAACCTAAGCAATCAGGTACTAAAGCTGTATGCAAATGACCTGTGAAATGTCCAATGAGTCATTATCATATTCAGCTGTCCAGCTTATTCATGAGTGGGAGGTACAGTCACACCCCCCAGTGCTTGACTGACAGCCTGTATATTGATGTGAGGTATAATGGTGTAATGGCTCCTCCATGTGCTTCCTGGTGCTGGTGGCCCTGCAGCCTGTGTGTGTATAGGAGAGATACAACTGCTCCAGGCAGCCATGCTATAGCAGAACATGTCAGATTCATGTGTAGCTGATGTCTGTCTCACACATGTGTATGGGGGGAGAGAGCATTTCAGCAGATAAAGCACAGACACTAGCAATGCTTTACTATACATCACACACAGACATGAGCAGGGGGAGGAGAGGGGAGGGGTAACAGGGGTGACATCACTTTCTCTCTCCATGTGTCCAGCTTCATTTACATAATAAAGAAAATATGATTTTACAATGATTAATGTATGAATTGACTAGATAAAGGCTGTGATGGATCTTTGTGAGCTGCTTCAACAGGAAGTGGTGACAGAAATAGTGACAGACGTGATGACAGGTGTCCTTTAAGTTATCACTGATACCAATGCTTCAAAAACTAGAAGTGTGAGGTAACACTGATGCAAATAGGTCCAACACTGGTAGTGTAAGTTAACAGTGATGCAAATACTCCAAAACTGAGAATGTAAGTTAACATTGATGAAACATTTTCTTAAACTGGTAGTGTTAACACTGACACAAATACCTCACAAACTGGTAGTGTTAGTGTAAATACTGACACAAATAGGTCCAAAACTGGTAGTGTGAGTTAACACTTACACAAATACTTTAAAAACTGGTAGTGTGAGTTAACACTAATGAAAATACTTCAAAAATTGGTAGTATAAGTTAACTCTGATTCAAATTGTTCCAAGGCTGGTAATTTAACTTAACATTATATGATGCAGGAACTGCAAACTGTACTGAGGCGGTGCCTTTAAAATATTGTTGAATAATGCAGTAAATGCTCTTATTACTAAGTCTAGTCCTGCACTATAGCAACCTATCAGTATATTAATGCAGTTCTTCACAGAGCCCTAAAAAGAGCAATTATTTCAAATTTTTACCTGTCTCTGCAATAGCTTTTTCTCCCTACATAACTGCCCTGAAATTGGCAATCATTGGTATTTGAGAAGTCACTTCCCGTCTGACTAACCCTATGACAAGTAACAAACTCTCCCTAGTTTTTTCTCTAATGGCATCTGGACATGTGACAACAGAGAACATGTCTGTGGTTGCAAAGGGCCTGCGAGCTGGTTGATTGGCTGCTCAGCCCTGAACAAGAACCTGAAGCATGAACAGCGGTGGTTGTTTAGCTTCAGTACTCAAGAGTGTCAAATCTGCCAAATTTGCTGAAGACTCCCCTCAACTGACCATTCTTATCATGTAGCACACCTCAGTTGCATAGAAAATAGTATTACACTCATCAGCTGCTGCATAACCATAAAATAGACCTGAAACATGGAAATAACGCAACACAAGCAGGACATTACCAACATCACTGCAGCTGCTGTAGTACATCATAATACACAACCTTACAATACAGAACATTACATAGTGTTATGTGTCACACACTACCTGTTTATGTGTTTATTGGGTCACAGTATGTTTTCAACATACTTATAATTTTCTTGTCTGCATATAGCACTTCTGCTCTAATGGGTGCCTACATTCATAGGACAATTTTCCTCCTGTGGAATGTGGGAGGTAGTAAACTAGTTCTCCTCTAACCTTAGTGAGACAACGCATTTGAAATTTTTGTAACTAGTCTATATGTAGCCAATATACATGTGTTTTGCTCTGTACCTTTATTTCTTTAAAGGAAACCTACCAACTTCGAAGACTAGTACGAGCAGCTGCCGGCTCTGCATACATAGCCTATGCAGGGCAGGAGAAGTGCGCTGAAGATGACATAGTAGGAGGATCGAAAGAGGCTACTGGGGCGTGTAGCTTCAGCTTTGGTTCCCCCATGCCTAAGTAGCCTCTTTCACTAATTTGCATATAAGAGCAATAAAACATTTACAAACTTATCGGCCACTGAAAGATTAGCCCTAAAAATTGCTGTGATGGCATTTATTAGAGGAACCTGCCACCGGATATACCTTAATAGGAAGATCCGAGATGGTAGGTTTCCTTTAATCATCTATAAAACTTTAAAATAAAAAAACATTGATTTGAAAAAAAAAAAACACATTTTGTATTGGTTACCCCAGGGTCGGCGTCAGCACTGGGCATAAACGGGCAAGTGCCAGGGCCCAGGGCTTCTGAGTTGTCCACATAAGGCTGTTCATAAGAAATCCATAAGGAGTTTTAGGGGGGCTTTATATAAATAACCATGAAGGGGCTGTTTGGGATTATAAACTACAGAATATTTTAGGGAACAGAAGACTCTTTTAGCTCCTGAATTTTTAATGCCACCTTGTGAGTTCACTGCAAAAGGGCCTACTGAGACCTCAAGCCCACTCTGGGTTACCCTTTCCTCTTTGTTCCTCAGGTGGTATGTCTGTCCTCGGTCCTTGACAGATAATTCAAAGCTTGATGCAGTAGGATGCAACCATAGCAAACTTTCGCTCCCTTTCCCCTTGTGCCCCAAGAAGTGGCCCCAGAAATGGCTATAGTACCATATAACATAATTTCTAGTAGTGGGACCCTTTTAGATGTTTTATGGTCACTATGACCAGTGTCCATTTTCTACTTTGTTAAACCTTAATCTGTTTTCCAACCCCTTGCAGTATATTCTCCGCAGCATACATTTGTGTCAGACAGACAGTCTGCTGGGTAACGTAGAACTTTCCGCTCTTCATTGGCTATAGCTGTTTAGGGACATTGATTAAATATTCATTTTCTATAGCAGTACGTTGCTTATAATCTTGGATATGAAATATTGATATGGAGCATATCCAAGTTTATTTTGTTTTATTATCAGTTGAAGAATGAAATTATCTTCAGATAGTTTTCCTTGGTTACTCCAACCGGTTTTCGTCTTTGTGGTGAACATTTTATCATTAGAAAATCAATTTCCCAGTAATAAATAATGCCATGTATCGTATGTAGGAACATTAAATACACATTTCTATGAAACTTCTATTTGTGGGCATTTTCAGTTACTTCACTTAAACTGAATCTAATGTTTTCTTGCTCAGTTTCCAAATTAGACATAAAACAGGTAGAACATTAGATGCGTCTCTCTAAGGACAGAGTTTATCATGCGTGTAATATCAGTAAATGGAAAAGTTCAACTTAATGATGCAAATCTTCATTTTATAATTGCCATATGAACACTGTGCACAGTGAAAGTTGAGTTTTTATGTGAACACTGATATATATACATTTGTACAGATGGATACAAAAGGTGACATAATTTTGAGAAAAGTAAGATAATAGTTGTGAAAAAGATTTTAAATGTGGGAAAAGTGGTAGGTTTCCATTCCCAACCTTATATAAGAAGCTCAACCATTGTTAAGGCCCTAATACAGAATATGTAGCAAAGGGGGTGTCCAATTATAGATACGTATCACTTGATTTGCAGAAATTGCAAAGCTATAGAAGAGTTATAAAGAGCAACAAAATACTGATGTCTTATTAGTTTGAACACTGAGTAGATATTTTGTTCACAATTCTCCCCATGCAATATGACTTGTCATGCAATCAAGTTCATCAGTTAGAACAGGGAAAAGGGGAGAAAGAATCCTCCTTTCCTCCCTGTTGCCAAAAGATCTATTTTAATGTGATAATCCTCTCAATTCCTGGAGTGTGTTGATGTAGTGTGGAGCATGTGACATATATTCCTGTGTGTGATATATACACAGCTTCTACACTATGTAAGGGGTATATTTGCAGTGTGCATTCTATGTCTATGTTGCATGTGACGAGTCTTTGGTGTCAAATTACAATGTATGCCAACTGTGTTGTGGGTTGTATGTATAGAGTTATTTGTTCCCCTAATACTAGTGACAAATGCACATACTTTACATATAGCAAGGTACTGTGAAATGGCTTAGTAGAAACAATTTGAGTATAAGAGGAGGCAATGGTGGAAGTGGATGTGCATATGTTGTAAAGACTGGTTGAAAACTGTGTGCGGAAACACCAAGGCTACAGATTGACGCACATCTGTGTGGGTGGATGAAAAGATGAAATGTGGTGGTAATTAATTGGCAAATCCTTTTATTTCGTTCAAAAGGTAAGGCTATGCAAATCAATGCTGACACAGCATCTTTATCGGGACAAATTACGCCAGCAAGGACCAAGAATCGACAGAATGTCAACAGTTTGTCAGGCATACTGCTAAGTCTTGGTCCTGCCTGGTCCTGATGAAGAGATCATTTTGGTTTTGAATTGTATATCCCCACCTTTTAACTTCAATAACAATAATAATAATCTTTTAACTTCAAGGCTTTGCGAAATAATCAAACCACAATTATTCATCCGCACACCCTCTGGAGCATCAGTCTGTGGACCTCTTTTTTCCTACACAAATTTTGATACTAGAAATGCTGACATGCTGCCATATCTTTAGAACTATATTGATAAGGAGCTGCCAACAAGACCACTGAATACAAACTGCAAAATGTAACACGATATTGGTTCAGGACTCACTTAGTTTCTGAGCAGAGATAGCTTGGGACTACTCCTAAAGATATTGGGGAGATGTATTAATGTCAGTCTTTAGACCAGTGTAGAGCATGAAGTTCTCTGTGTCTGATACTGGATGATTAATCCAGTGCAGTATAAGATGGACCAATCATACTTTTCACCTCCTATTAGTTGTTCAAGTTTTATATGTCACAATATTAAATTTTCTGGTGCATAGACTGAATTTTGTTTTGCCGGGGCTATTTTCTGTCCAGTCATGCCCCTTAGTTACTGAGGATACACCTTTTTTCAGTAAATGTGGCACACAGTTTTCTGGAGTAAACAGATTGATACAACTCCCCCATTATTCAAATTGTCCCTTGGTTTTTTAAAGGAAACCTACCATTTCAAATGGTCGGTGTAAGCTGTAAACACCGAGCACCAGCTCAGGGTGAGCTGGTGCCGGTGCTTAGTTTCGTTAGTGTTATAAACGCGGTATCGCGGTTTTAACACTTTTTAAACTTTATAGCAGAAGCTGCTTCGGCGCTGCGCTGCTATAAAGTTTAAAAAGTGTTAAAACCGCGATACCACGGTTTATAACACTAACGAAACTAAGCACCGGCACCAGCTCACCCTGAGCTGGTGCTCGGTGTTTACAGCTTACACCAACCATTTGAAATGGTAGGTTTCCTTTACCATAGTTTGTTTACCATACTCAGGTGAATACAGTAAAGCAGAGTAAAGCAGGAGCAGTTGTGCTATAAGAGGACAATCCTAAGGTAGACAGTATTTTATCATGTAAATAGAAGATGAGTCAAGGCAAACAACACAGGGTTGCAGATGCATGGACTGGAGTGCTGCGCTACATGGTCAGGAGTAACAGTGTTTTAGGTGGAGAATAATGCGAGACACAATGGGAGACAAACCTCTGAGTTAATAAGGCTGTGACTTTTCATGTCAAGAAGAACTTAACATACAATACGATGTACTGTATAAAATGTAGCAACATAATTTGTAAGGGTAAAAAGTCATATAGTGCATCCATAGTGTTTGTTGTATTTTTACATATAGTTTTAACAAAACGATGACAACCATTCCCTTCTTAATGGACATGACCAGAAAATAATATGTAAAGAATTGTGAGCCAGTATGCAGAATATACATCACTGTGGGTGGTAGCCTCTATTTAGCCTATTGTACAGAACATGTTGTTGTAAACATTTAGTACAGGTGGTCCCCTACTTAAGAACACCCGACTTGCAGACTACTGTAATTTACTGTACTTTAGTCCCAGGCTTTAATGATCAGTTGTAACAGTTATCAAAGGTGTCTGTAATTATTATTTATTGTCAATCCTGATTCTTATAACAACTCAGCATTTTTAAAACCCAATAGTGATAAAGACCAAAATATTTTTTTTCCTGGGGTTACAATCATAAAATATACAGTTCCGACTTACATACAATTTCAACTTAAGAACAAACCTTATAGTTTGCAGTGAAGCCTCCCGAAAGTTAATTCACTAGGTTCCTGCTCTATGAGTGGCAGTAATTTCAATATGAGCAAATGAGGAAATTTTTGCATATGCAATTCTTGATTTAGATGTGTCACCCATAGCTTGCCAAGGTGAAGCTACACAATGAAATAACTGCTGAATATTTTCTTAAAAACAGTAACAGTTTTTGCAAAAATATGTTGAACGATTTGATTTATGTACCTATGACAGATGGGAAGAAAAAAATTGATGTTGATGTTGTTGTGAATAAAAGTTGAGCTTTTGCTTTCAATTAATGGGGTTAAATGTCAGCATGCAGAAAACAAGCAAGTGTTGTGTATTCAGATCCTAATGTCAGCTAATACACCATATCGCCTAATTAGCCATCCTGTTGAATTTCTGGGACATAATTAGTCAGTAATGTATATTCATCAGCTTGTTAGTACTCCAGAAAGTTATACACTATGGAATAATATTGGGTACACTATTATGGGCTCCATAAATATAACTTAATTATAGCATGGTGATAGATCTATATGTCACATCTGTTCCTTGCTATGGTTAACTGACTTTACGATATTTGGAGACGGCATTGGTATTTTTAATGAATAACATATTACAAAGGTTGTATGCACTGTAAATATATGAATTCACAAGGGGGTTTCAGCCATAGTCAATGTTGGACAAAAATGTTCAATGATAAATATTGTAATGGGATTAAAGGCGTGTTCCCATTTTTAAAAAAAAAAAATTATATGGTTTTTCAGTTCGGTCTGATCTCTTAGACCACATTGATTGTGAAAATTCACAGCACTGATTCCCCTTCTAAATTTTTCCTGCAATGGGTGGCACTACAATCCACTTGAAAACTGCAACACGACTAAAAATGAATTTGGTGTAGCACTAGACTGTTTAGTCTAGCTGTAGTTGGAAAGTTCTCCTTAGCCTAGTTTAGCATGCCAATTACCTTCACTACCCATTTGTTGTTACACAGAGGTTGATGTGATGCCACCACTGAGCTTCTGTATAACAGTGGACATCGCTGATGAGAGATGCCACTCTGCAATAGAGCTTTGGACAAAGGAAAGTATAATTACTTAGTTTTTTTTTATACCACCTATGGCCAGTGATGAAATCAAATTGTCAGTGTGCTACTTTTTAATTTAAAGGACATATGAATTTCAATGGAAAACACATGGGGGCAGATTTATCAAGTGTCTGAAAGTCAGAATATTTCTAGTTGCCCATGGCAACCAATCACAGCTCCCCTTTAAAATATTCATGAGCACTGGTAAAATGAAAGCTGAGATGTGATTGGTTGCGATGGGCAACTAGAAATATTCTGACTTTCAGACACTTAATAAATCTGCCCCATGGACATGGCCGCCCTGCCTGAGCCCCAAAACTCAGAGAAAGCCCTACTCCTGCCAGAATCGGCCACTCGGTCAGTCTTTTCTTCTGTCATCCGCTCTTGAGCTGACCTAAAACGCCAATGACATATGGGTTGCAAACAGTGGACCAATGCAAGGATTCATGTGCAGACAGCCTCATACTGAGCCAGAACAGTATTGGTTACATACCACAGTATGGCCAAAAATTCGATGGAGGTGTGGTGACTAAAGAAATGTGTTAAATGAACATTTACTCATCTTAGTCCCCACAGCCTCACTCCATAGGGATTCTACTGAAGGAATGGGTTAAAATAAGAGGTACATGTAGGTATTATGGTGTTAGGTATTATGTACACGTGAATTTCGATTACCTGAACAGTTATATTCTTTGGGGAGTCACTTCCAATACAGTTCAGCAAAAATGAAGAACACATATTTATTAATGCAGCTTTGTAAAAATAAAAAAAGTATATATAATTAATATTCAGTCCATTTGCATATGTAAATTACAGTCATGTTTCTTATATTACTCAATCTCCTTACAAACCTATAAATTGCAAATGTAAATGGGATATTTTACAGGTAATTAAGGATAAGTTATGACTGAAACAACCTAATTAGGTCTAATGTGCATGAGGAAATTAACTAAATGAAAAACTCTAATCTGATATATTTGGCCTGCAATATAAAGTCACAAAAACAAAAGTGGATGGAAATTGAAATTGCTCTCAATCTTATGATCCTTAATAAGTGAATACAGCATGAAATAACGATAGTAAATGATAAATATGTTACAATTTATATGATAATTATAACAGTAATTGGTGTAAATGTTGAAATTTCTCTTTTTTATTGTAAATCTATTGCTATGTGGCGTCGGCAGAAATGTAATATGCATTATTTAGAGTATTGAAAGTTTTATTTTTTTACTTTTATACTTCACATGTATTAAAATTCCATTAAAATATATAATAGGACCTATTTAGGTGTGTATTGTTTTATTTTACTTTGATGAGACAGTTTAGGCATAAGAATATTTGGGATGGACTTTGTGAGTCAGCTTTCAAATGGTCATTGTCGGCTATTTAGGGGCACTTAGGGACATTTTCAGCTACATCTAGATAAACTTGATGAGGAACGGTTTGTAAGCTTGAAAGACTTCATATCTGCTTTAGTAATAAAGCATCCATAAGTGAACTTTTTTTCTTTGTTTTTTATTGCGTTTGTCTCTCTGACCTCCTCTCGGGATTGTCAGTTTGTTAAGGGAGCTGGCACCTTATGCCATCCCTGCTTGTTCCAGAGTGACAACAATCACTGCTTGTTCTGTAGACAACAATCAAGTGGTGTCCTGGAGATCACCTTCCCATGCAGAGATGTTGCAGGGTTAGTTTTCTACCACTTACCCTGTCTGACAGCTTGCACCAAGTCTGTGGTTGCGCTGTTGCTGGACCGGTTTGTGACAATAAGCTTATAATTATAATTTTTACACCAATTGTAAAAAAAAAGCATGAACTCTGAAAACCCCTGGTTAAAGGAAACCTACCACTTAAAAGTGGTAGGTTTATACACATATACATGGCACCAGCTCAGTGTGAGCTGGTGCCAGAGCATATTTTTGTTAGGGGAACAAAGCCCCTATGTTAGAATTATAAGTTATATTAACTTATATCTCGGCGCACCGCACTTGGGCTCGGCGCACCATGCGCACGCCCGTGCGTGCGCCGGATTGTGAAGTGCAGGAGAGCCGGTGACGTCACCGAGCTCTCCGGCACACGCGCGCCTGCGCAACTTAGCACGGCCTGTTTCCCCGTGCTAAGTTTGCATTCTTTCCTGCAGTAATATGAACACTGCCTTATTAAAATCCTAGCCGTCTTAATTGATTTGTACCACACCCATGTGTCTTCTGAGGGCTTTAAGCTGGGCTTTTGTATTTTTTGATCTTCTGAGCCTTGCTTGTCTTCTGACCATCCATTTATCTCTAGACTCTATAATGCGTTGTCCTCCTGGTTCTGCCTTTATTTCTAAGACTATTCTCTGTTTGTCCTGATTTCTTTTTTCTATGTTTTCATTTTGGTACAGGAAGGAAAACCAGACTATTTGTCCCCCACCGTCTAGGGTAGTTTAGACAAGTAGATAGGGACAGCTAGATGAGTTTAGCTTTAGGTCTAATCATTCATGTATGTCTTTTCTTTTTCTATTTTATTGTCCTTCCCAAACAGCAGTGAATTACTGAATCACTTAAGTGAATTATACAAATATGCAAAACGTTAAAAAAAATTGTCCAAATGAGCCAAAAAGTAAAAAAAAATCTCAGTTTTGCTTATTTTGGAAGCTAGAAATCCTGATGATCAATCCATGTCCCTAAGACAGAAAATATTATAATATGGTAACTAAGTTCAAATTCATTAAAAAAATTATTTCTATAAACATGATACTTTACTTGTGAAGAAGTTTCCTTAAAAGATCCTGCTCTAGCCACAAAGCTGAGGAATCTGCTAATATTCTGTATATCTTTGAATAAAAGAAGAAACTGCTGAATGTGTTATCCTTATCAGGTGGTTCAGAAGACATCACCTACTTTTTTATAATTTTGTCCCACTGGTTTTATAGAGTGACTGGATGACTGCACATTATTAATCGGTGACACTATAAAGTTAGGATATAGCGAGCTTGGTTAACAAATTTCAACTATTTCAGGTATCTGCTGACCCTTGCGGCTTTACACAGTGTAGGTATAAGCAGTTTTTTTTTGCACTTTCATGAAAATTGTTCAAAGTTTGAATCATTAACATATTGAGGGTATATAATGTAATTAATACTGTGCAGGAACATATGCCAGATTCTGCTCATATATAAATATGCAAAACTTTAAAATTCTGTTATATTATTTATAGATCATGAGCATATTAATACTGTTATACTTAGTTTTACTTTCACTGTAACATTTGAGGATGGGAGTTCCTTATATTCTCTCTATTTCTTTACTGATTATAAGTCTGGGAAGAAAGTAAACTCCTTAAAGCATGAACACTATTTAGGATAACTTTTAATGTTGGGGTGTGGGGCAGTGATTTCAACGTTTTACGAATATACATTCTGCTTTCTAAAAGGGATGCCGCTGAGATTTCTACTGCACAATTCATGAACCTCTATGGAAGCACCCATGGGGGTTGTGGAGATATATGGGAAACTTTCCCGGTTGGGAAATAAACTGGTCTAAAGCTATCTTTCTTTCTCCGGAGGCCGTATGTTTTCAATCCAATGTTGGGGTAAAAATTCTGGAACCATAACAGACATTTTAGTTTTTGGTGTTATGGTTGGTGGGACGTTAACCTGATTTGCAGGAATCAAATGAGCCCCTTGCTAGATAAGGTAAGAGAGAACATTAATATTTTTAAACTCCTGTTTACATCAAAAAGAATTTCCCTTAGTTATGTCTTAAACACCTGTCAGGCTTGGATTCAAAAAAAGTTTTATAAACTTCTTGACTCTTTTGGCTGATTTGGGGTAGAAGACGTGTTTGGATAAAACAAATATTTTTGTTTCTGATAAAGGTGTGATGTCTCTTCCCAATTTCTTTTTGTACTTTTCGGCCACTCAATTTATATTAACCTGTTAATATTCAGAAATTTTTAAACCAGCATTGCTACCTGCTAAGGGTAATATGTTTAATATTTTGAATAAAAAAAAAAAAAAAATCTATAAAGTTCTAATAAGTAAGGCTGTCGAGGTGTTAGTCTATGTTAGTTATAACAAATGGAAAAATTAGCCTCGGGATGACCCAAATTTGTTGGGACAATAAAATACACTCTCTTTGAACACATCACATAGGGTTGTACAGTTTGACATAGTTCACAGGTAGAGATGGGTGAATCGATTGCAACGATTCTAAATTCGTTTAGAATTTCAGTAAAACGTTGATTCATCACGATTCCAAAGCTTACAGTGATTCGTGGGATCGAATATATATATATATATATATATATATACACTCACCGGCCACTTTAATTAGGTACACCATGCTAGTACGTTTTGGACCCCCTTTGCCTTCAGAAAGGGCCTCATTCTTCGTGGCATAGATTCAACAAGGTGCTGGAAGCATTCCTCAGAGACTTTGGTCCATATTGACATGATGGCATCACACAGTTGCCGCAGATTTGTCGGCTGCACATCCATGATGCGAATCTCCTGTTCCACCACATCCCAAAGATGCTCTATTGGATTGAGATCTGGTGACTGTGGAGGCCATTTGAGTACAGTGAACTCATTGTCATGTTCAAGAAACCAGTCTGAGAGGATTCTAGCTTTATGACATGGCGCATTATCCTGCTGAAAGTAGCCATCAGATGTTGGGTACATTGTGGTCATAAAGGGATGGACATGTTTTTTCAGACTCCCTAGGGTACTTTAACCCTAGGTTGTCTGGTCGATCCTATCATATACAGCGATACTACAGTATGGCAGCATATGGGGATTTCTCTAATTCATAACAATGTACTGATCGCACATCGTAATAAAGGGGTGAAGCCGAGGTAGCCTCAGGTCTTCGGAAGACCCGAGGCTGTCATGGCGACGGATCGCCGCTTTCCACCAAGGGGAGCGACGATCCACAGCAAGATGGATCACATGCGCATGGGCGCCGCCAGCTTTCTGAAGCCGCTGGCGATTCTGTGGGTTAGCACCCGCGATTGGTGCTAGCACCGACCGCGAGTGTTACTGGTAAGCCTTTGCTTACATGCTGTGATTCGATTTGGTTTGAATCAAATTTTCTTTGAAAATTCAGCAAACCGGATCGAATCGAATTTTCACAAATTTACCCTTCTCTATTCACAGGTTTTATTACTATCCATCTTTGATAAATACATTTTATCATAACAAGTGTGGAGATAGAGTTTCTACATATGCATTGGAGTTGCTACAAATTGACTGTTTTTTGTGAGGAGATAAAATGTCTAACAAGGTTGAAGTTGCCATTGACTTTCAAAATTTCTAATTTGGATGGTTCAGTGGGCTTATCTGGTTTATATTTCCGTTTAATGTGAAATTAGAATATGGTAGATTGCTTATATTAAGGGGTTGGGTGGCTGTAAAGGTAGCTTTTCTTCTTGATTGGCGTTTGTTGATTGAGCAAATTAAGACACATGAAAGGACATGATGTCTTAACAATAATTATTTGAAAAAATAGAAAGAGTTTAAGTATTTTGTGAAAAAATATTTATTTATTAATTTCTTCTTTCATTCAGAGGTGCAGGTACAGGAAAGTAGGATTTTATAAGGTATTACAAATATGTGTAATTAATTATTAACTTTTTTATATGTTAAATGTTGATCATTGCTACAGATGTATTTGTATTAAAAATGTAGTAACAAAGATACATTTAAAAACAAAAAACATAACAAATACACATTTCGCCATTGTATTTTTCTATGGTTGGTTGTCAGCAATGTGCTGTAAAGATGCATGTTTATTACAGTCAAGCATCACATAATTTACTATATTGAACCACAGGATACATTACAATTGTTAATATTATTGGAGGAAGTTTCAAGACCTTCAAAATGATGATCATTTTCACTTCATGATGGGAAAAAAAATCAATGTCTACAAATGCATTGATAAAAACAGATAGGATGCTACTATGCTGAATGTGCTGTGTATTGATTATTAGATTTTCATACAATCCTTACAATACATGCTTATCTTTGAGTTGAACGATTATACTTCAGAATATGTTATTTCCCTCGCAGCCACATTGACAGTATTAGTAATTGTTGCTGAATCTCCTGGTGGATGAATATAAGCCCAATGGTTTGGTAGAGATTTCAACCATTTCTACAATTAACCACAGTATCCTCATTTCACGCCTGTTATCAATTTCTACTTTGTGTTATCTATGAATCCTTGAAGCTTCTGTAAATGGCCGAATGATTTTTCTAAAGGGTTCTGTTTTATCTACTCCACTTCCATTGACTTTTATGAACGGGGCAATATGTCATTTCAGCCTTTTATTCCTTCCATGAGTCTTACACAATGATGCAGTAATAGGATCCGGTAGGCGCAAAGATTTCTTTTTCGAAATTGTGAAAATTAAAAACAATCTGCAGTCTAAGCTCAAAAACAGCTGACATGACAGGGTAACACAGAGAATACTGTACACAGACACCAGTAACAGCCTTTACTGTAATTTATGATGTCCAATGTTGATTTTGATCTAAAATTTCATGAGCATTTTATTGTTTTCATTGACTTGGCAGTAAATCAACATTGTAAAAATTGTCACATTAAAAAAAAAATTACAACACATATTAGGAAAAAGTAATGTGTACTAGTAAATTATCCATCATACATCATGCATGTGGCATAGCATTACTAGAAATTTGACCTTGTCTCATATGACTTTATAGGACTATAGAGATCAATAAGCCCCACACAGTGAATGAATGCAGTTACTCTATGACCAGTAATTAAAAAACAGTTGGTATGCAGAAGCGGGGAAATTTCTGATGCTCACCCCCCCCCCCCTTTGCTTTAAACTGCATTGGACAGTCAATACAGTTTAAAGCATCTCTAGTCAGAATGTGCATTGTGGGGCCCTAATGCAATACCAGCGTTTCTGTAGGGTACCTTAATATATCTATGTTTTTCAATTAAAACGGTGTTGACAATTAGAGATGAGCGAGCACTAAAATGCTCAAGTGCTCGTCAATGGGAGACTCGAGCATTTTTCACTGAAAGGACACATTGAAAGAACACTACAGAAGAACACATTGCAGGTGTTTGCAGATGTTTTCACTGAAAGAACACATTGAAAGAACATAGTGAAGAACACATTGCAGATGTGTCTGTACATCTGCTAACTTATCGAAGACACGCTGCAGAACGGTGTTCTTCACAATAGTATATAAGAACAATATTGTGAAGAACACATTGCAGATGTTTCCCTACATCTGCAAGTGTTCTTCACACATAATGTTCTTCATATACTATTGTGAAGAACACCGTTCTGCATGCGTGTCTTCCGATAAGTTAGCAGATGTTCGGAACAGCTGCAATATGTTCTTCACTGTGTTCTTTCTGTGCTGTTGGTCCTGCTCAAGCCCACTCCGCTCCAGTCTCCACTTCAGCCCCCGCTCCGATCCTCCATGCCCCCTCCAGCCCCCACTCTGCTCAGTGATGCCCGCTCCAGAGAAGACTCTGACCACCTCTGGCACCAATTATCAATGTTCCATATAGTTAAAGTTCACACTACAATCATGAGCCCTTAGGTTATACACACATATAAGGTATTTTTTTATTTTCAATGAAAACAACAATTTTCCATTTCATTTTCACACAAGTTTCTCTGCCTGACCTGTTTTGCCATACTGGTTGTAGAAGGATCTGAACACCATTTAAAACAATTGAGACACAGGCAGTGTTTTATGCAAATTATAACAGGATTCTTCCTGACTAATACATTTACCCAAATGTATCTATTTTGATCCGCCATGAATCAGTGTGATTGACTTATAAATAGTCTGGTTTAAATTTTTAGTGACTAATGAAAAGGTGAAGCATGTATAGTATATAAATTAAATAAAAAATGGAACAGTAAAAGAACTGAGGCCTCCTGAACATGTGTTTCCTATAGCCACAAAATATGGCTCTATCATTGCAGCTCCTGTATCAGCAGTATTTCCCATGTGTCTCCCCCATATGGTCAAAGTTGTCAGGTCGCAGACCATGCGTAATCATTTTTTTCACGCAATAATCTGCAATAAAAACAGAAGGCTGCCAAATGACATCACTATCATAGCGTCACATGATTTTGCTGCCTAGCAACTGATCTACAAAGACGGATGTCACATGGTTGACACACTGCGTGTCATCAATATTTTTCACAATTTTTTCACCATCTACTATCAGAGTCTATCCTAACCTCTCCATCTCAACCTGTGGGGTCACCATAACTCTGAAGCAGCAGGCCCACTGTTTTGGGGTTTTGTTAGACTCCGATCTCTCTTTTGCACCACATATTCAATCACTTGCTTGCTCTTGCCACATACATTTCAGAAACATCTCTAGAATCCGCCTATTTCTCTCAATTGAAACCTGTAAAATGCTAACTGTTGCTCTAATTCACTCTCGTCTAAAATACTGTAACTCTCTACTAATCGGTCTGACACTCACTAAACTCTCTCCTCTACAATCTATTCTTATTGCAGCTGCCAGGCTCGTCTTTCAGACCAAACACTATAGGGACGCCTCCAGTTTGTGCCAGTCACTGCACCAGTTGCCTCCAAATTCAGTTTAAAATCATCCAGAAAACTCTGCATAATGCTGCACCAATGTCTAGCTTTATTCAAACCTCTCACTCACGTCTCCAAGACTTCTCCAGAGCTGCACCTATTCTATGGAATGCCCAGACTACCAGACTAATACCCAACCTCCAAAGTTTCAAAAATGCTCTTAAAACCCATCTCTTTAGGAAAGCCTATAACATTTATTCACTTCATGAAGTTCCAACTCTCTTTCAACTAACCCATCCTGTGTCCTCCTCCCATCTGTTATCCAGCAACCACCAGACACCATGTTCAAGGCTTCTCTGTAGTCCCATTTACCTTGAACCTATTATAGAACATGGCAGCTGATCACTGGTTCAAGCAGCAGCACCTCTGTTTATTATATTATATTATATATTATCTTTACCTCTTGTGTCGCCACATTCTTCCTCATAGACCAGTGACGGCGCACCTTTTAGAGACCGAGTGCCCAAACTACAACCAAAATCCACTTATTTACCATGAAGTGAAAACATGGCATTTCAAGCAGTAAATTATTGCTACCTGTTCTTCAACATCATTCAATTGTACTGGCTCTCCTAAGGCCACCAATACAGTTGAAAGAAGGTGCGCGCATTTAGAGCATCATTGTAGCTTCTCTCCAGGAAAAATGGTGGGTCCAGCAGGATGACCTCCAAAGACAATGCAGTTCAGTCAACACCTTCTCACTTTTCCTGCAGTTTCACACAGCCAGCAATGTGTCGCTTTAAAATAGTGCTGAGAGCAGAATCCCTTAAGTTGTTTGGGACTGCAGGAAGATTTGGTGGATTTGGTCCTGTTTAGTGAAATTGAGGCGATGGCCTGAGTGCCCAAAGAAAGGGCTCCGGGTGCCACCTCTGGCACCCGTGCCATAGGTTCACCACCACTGTCAGACTGTAAGCAATTGTGAGCAGGGCCCTCACTCCTAATGTTCCATAAGACTATTTGTACTCTGTAATGTAATATTATATGTGTATATGTCCCCTATAATTTGTAAAGCGCTATGGAATATGTTGGTGCTATATAAATATTATTATTATTATTACAGTCCCGTAGACTTCTATGGAAGAGCCGAGTTGCAAACACGGCCAAGAATAGGACCTGTGAGTGTGTTTTTTTTAGATTCACAAGCCTGAGACACCGGTCTAAGGAAACCTCAGTTTAGCTGTTCATGAGCCCATACATGCGTCCAAATTTATTAAGGCCCCTGCACTTTTTTGTATGACTTTGCACCTTCTTTTCAGAGCAAACTGCTTGCACACATATTTTTAAAGTGTCACCGGAACGCCCTTTTCAGTGCAAAATTATTTGTCATGTCAGGTATTGTGCAACACAAAATGTTGCACTAAAATGGGCGTTCCGGGAAACAGTCGGACCATGCACCATTTTTATCGTGCCGTGTCTGACAGTGATCATAATATTTCTGCCATATTCCTAGAAGTTATAACTTATGGAAGTCAACAGAAGCCACAATACTAGTGTGAAGACTTTCATATAATGCATAATTACTCAATGTATGAGATATATAGGTATATATGAGGTATATACGAATTTGAGGATGAGCTTATAATTCTTTCACCGACATAGACAAGATAAACTGTCTATAGGGGAAATAATGAGAACCATGGCCTTAGCCTTACGTCCTAAGTATTTCTGCATTGTGTGAAATGTCTGTAAACTGTCTTGTTTGTTTAATATAGTCAGAGTGTAAGAAATCAATGAAAGAGAGGATGCAAATAAGCTGCGAGGTGTCTGCATCTTATTTTAGTACTTTATAACTTAATTAGAGCCCCAGGGCTTTGTGATGAGTATTGCTTCGTCAGCAATCATTGAAGCAGCTGCATGGAATTTCTTTTGTCTAACACCTGGAATTCACAAATGTACAAGAGAGAATTTCCATGATATAAATAAGGACAGCACTGACCTATGTTCTGCTTAACAGCAGAGGAGGTAACGGTTGACTGGACGTGTGAAAGAGATCACTTTCACTAAGGTTCCATACCACTCTCCTCAAGATGGACATACTACCACATTTGGGTTTGGAATGTGAGGGATGACCTGATGTCTTTTATTAGAGGACTCCATAGGATGGAGAATGCTCTGGAAAAGAATTGGAGACTTTGTGAGAAGAAGTTGGAGACCAAAGGTCTTTTGAGTTTACATGTTAGATGGTATTTGGTGACTGGGTGACAGAGAAGTTGTGGATGACTTTGTAAGTCCTGATTAGTATTTTAAACTGAATTTATTGTGCAGTAGGTAACCAGTGAAGTGACTAGCAGAGAGGAGAGGAAGATAAAAAAAAATAGGAGGGAAATGGACTTACTATGTAGGCCTCATGCACTTGAATATATTGAGGGGCGTGATCTGGATGCATGAATTCTGGCCAGATCACAGCCCCACTGAGGTCTATTATTCCCAGTCATGGTGCCATGAGCACACCATGTCTCATCACATGTGACTGAGCCATGTGGCCATGTCCTATTCCTGGAGAGACCTTATCCCTGCGGCCAAGCACTCCCACAGTTATGTGCATGAGGCCTTAGGGCTATGTTAGATAGTTACTAGGGAGACACCAAAGAAGAATGTTCCTAGTTGGAGATGATGAGGGCATAGAGCACTAATTTAGTAGAATTTGGGTGGAAGAAGGATTGAGGAGGAGATGTTCTTGTGGCAGGCTGGTGAGGGCCTGGATGCAGGACTCTCAAAATAAGGTAGAGTAAAAGGTAACTCTAGCCTGAGGATAGTGTGGCGATATTGATAGGTCTGGTGGGTGGGATGTATTGTGACAATTCTCCATCTTAATTACAGAAAATTAGAGGGGTAGAACAGAATTATTGATAACAGAAAAGATGATCAAAATGAAGAAAAATCTAAATAGTATAAAAAGTTAAATATTTATTATAGACTAAGATAACTACATATACTTAAAGTGTTTATTCTATATTCTGTATAATTTACATGTGAACAATAATACATTATACTGAAAAGACCTCTGCCTTTCTTCATTCTGCATACTGAGCATTTTTCTGTATTTTGTAAGAACTATCTTCAAGCAATATCCAATTTCATAATTTGCATAATCCGCAACAAATGTATTCATTGACAACACAAATTTACAAAGCGGTGGACCTATAGCATTTCTACCAGAGAACAAATATTAAAAATAAAGTGTTCTGTTAAGTGTATTGAATAAAGCTGCTTGTTGCCTCCTGGCACTTTGTTATTTTAGCATACTCATTTTATAGATAGGACTAATGGATCGCTAATATTTTCTATCAATTTCAAAAGGTAAGAATGAGATAAACAAAAAAGAAAACACTTTCTCAAATATTAACCATTTATGTTTTGTCTTTTAAAGTCTATAACAAATGCTCTGAAATTTTGGTTTATTTTGAAGTCATTAATTTTTTTAGGGGGTTGGACCAAAATGGACCTTCATCCGTGCACCCTTGTATGTTTCATTAAAGTTTTATTAGATGTGGGAGTGCATTAACTTAAAGGGGTATTCCAACGAAGATAAGTTTCTTAAATATACTCAGGAAAAAAAAATAACACATTCTCTAATTCACCGTTATTAACAAAAATGCAGCATTTCACAAACATAATTTCATTCTGTCTCTTTCAGTCCTGGTGTTTACAATTTTGGTTGTCCCAGGATCCGACCATAAATATTCTGACCATGGTACTACATTTCCCTCTAGTTCAACTTGCAGGAGAAAGGAGAGGGATTGGAGGCAGAAAGCAGACAGAAGCACTTCCTAGTTCAGCCGTGCTTCTAGCAGCGATACAAGAGCATCTGCTCTACAAACAAGATAGGGTCTGTATCTGAGGGAGAGGGTGACATAGCATATCTGACTCTGCCTTATTGATCCATCTCATGACTCTGATTTCATCTTTCTTTTTCTACGTGTCAGAAATAAGAATAATCTTCAGAAGCTACATAAAAGTGGAGATAAGCCCTGTAGCCTAATAATCTAAGCACACAGAATCATGCACAGAGGAATCATCATGGGGCAGATTTACTTACCCGGTCCATTCGCGATCCAGCGGCGCGTTCTCTGCAGTGGATTCGGGTCCGGCCTGGATTCATTAAGGCAGTTCCTCTGACGTCCACCAGGTGGCGCTGCTGCGCTGAAGAGCATCGGAACGCACTCAAGTTCACCGGCCTATTCCTAGTGAATTTAAGTGCAAGCTCCGCAACACTTTTTTTTAAAAATGCTGCGTTTTTTCCGAATCCGTTGGGTTTTTGTTCGGCCACGCCCCCCGATTTCCGTTGCGTGCATGCCAGCGCTGATGCGCCACAATTCGATCGTGTGCGCCAAAATCCCAGGGCAATTCAGGGGAAATCGGCGCAAATCGGAAATATTCGGGTAACACGTCGGGAAAACACGAATCGGGCCCTTAGTAAATGACCCCCCCATGTGTCTGCTTAGAGATCCACCTCAACACTCTGGAATTTTACACTGACCTTCATTGAGTGATAAGAGCTAAAACAGCAATAAAACTGAGTAAAATTGTAGTCAGGGGTTAAAAATAATCTTTATTGTGTAAACATGACTGAAATTTACAGGAGAGTACCCCAGCTACATTTCTGTTCCAGCAACAAATGTAAGTGGGATTTATCATGGCTTGTAGTCCACAGCCACGAATTGCAACAAATTCCCCCCTTGTGCCACCTTTACAGCAAGTGGGGGTGGAGTGGCATGGAGTAGGCCATGCTGGGAGATGGAGTGGGTTGGTGAGGGGTAAGCTTGGGCCAATTCCTGGTTATAGCACATCTCAACTATAGGCACGGCCTGGCTTAGAATTGGACTGCTGTGGCACTGTATGGTGGATATATCAAGAGGCTGGAACCTCACAATATGGAAATCTAACCTGAGGCCTGTGAAGAGATGGAGATGTGAAGGGTGCACCTTATTACATAGAATGTTGATACCACTCATTGAATTCTTCTTTCTCTTTTTCAATTATAGATGGCAAACACTTTATCATCTACAATATTCATGGTTGTATATATGTGTATATTAATCAAAGTATTACAGTGATTGTCCATGATGTAATGGTATCAGATGATCTACTCCATCAGCTTAAGGTGGGTTTAAACAATATAAAATTTTTACATTTTCAACCATTTTCATTAGAAAATTGCATATTTGTAGTCTCCTAAAAGCTGGTTCCAGTATATTGGAAAGGCAGCAATTGGAGGATGATGTCTGTGCTCTGTTTAGGAACTATTTTGCTTTGCATTCATACTTCCTCTGGGTAATATTATTCATTCTAATGGCTTGCATTTGTAGTGTTATATGTATGCAGATATACTTTTTGCTCCCTGTAGATTTAGGAAACAGCTTGATGTTTTGCATAACTGTTTCAGTCACATTTAATCATAGTTGCCATCACATTCTCTTGAGCTTAACACAAACTAATCTGCATAGCTATTGCTTGGTCAACAGTGCAAAAGTGTCTAGAAACTTTCCTAATCATTTGTCCTTGAAGTATGTGACATTCTCTGACCCTTATTATATGGTATAACATGTAGCACCTAAAATGCATTCAAATTTTAGTATAATTTGTGTGGATACGGGCCTTCCCTGCAAATATATGCTACGGTTTTATTCACACGGCCATGTGCTTCCCTGCAGCAGGTCCTCACCCCTTCCCTCTCCATTAAAAGCCAAGCAGCCATACTGTAAATCAGGCAAAATATGGGATACGTCCTATATTTTGCAGTACGACCACCCAGCTCAGTTACGGTAAGACGAGACACAAGGGGACATGTATCTCAGGGGTGTTTTTTGTGTAGAATTGAGACTTTTGGTAGGACTTTTTTGCTCCTTATTAGCATACTCGGACCGGCTCGTTACTCGGACGAGTATCTCGCCGGCTCGAGATCGAGCAGTAAACTAATAAAATAAATTGAATAAAAGTATTTTTATTGTAAAAAAAAATATTACACATGTTTCCAGAATGTTTTACTTGTAAGAACACATTGAAATAACACTATTCTTCACTTTGCAGGTGTTCGCGTGTGTCTCCCGCTAAGTTAGGAGATGTTCGGAACATCTGGAATGTGAAGAATATTGTTCTTTCAATGTGTTCTGCACTTAAATGGTCCTGTGTTTTCACTGTTTTTAATGTTTTAATTCTATTCTTCACTTTGCAGATGTGCACGCGTATCTCCGAACCTATCGGAAGACACACGCACACATCTGCAATGTAAAGAATAGAATTAAAACATTAAAAACAGTGAACACAGGAGCAGGAGCAAGTGCAGAACACATTGAAAGAACAATATTCTTCACATTCCAGATGTTCATGCACATCTCCTAACTTAGCGGGAGACACGCGCGCAACCTGCAAAGTGAAGAATAGTGTTATTTCAATGTGTTCTTACAAGTAAAACATCTGCAAACATCTGGAATAATTTTTTTTTGCACTGTTCTTTTAATGTTCTGTTTTATTAAAAAAATGCTCGGGTCTCCCCTTGACTTCAATGGGGCTCGTTATTTGAGACAAGCACTCGAGCATCTGGAAAAGTTTGTCTCGAATAATGAGCACCCGAGCATTTTAGTGCTCGCTCATCTCTACTCTTTATGTATGATTATATATTTTTTCTTGTGATACATTTTTTGTTTTTCCTGTCCTGGGAGAAGCAACTTTTGGCTATTTTTTTAGACTTTTTATTGCAAATGTCTCAAATGAACCTGGACACAAGTCATTTGAGTGGGTTATGCATAGGAGTGGACACTACTGTAAAGTTTGGATTTGAGGCCATGGTCTGCATTTTAAGCACTCTAGCCACAGAGAGATCAATTATTATTAATTGGACACATTTAATAACTACAAATAAAATGTTCGTTTCTAATACTTGGTTAAAAATCCTTTGTTGGTAATGACTGCCTGAAATCTTGAACTCAATGGGGAAACATGTATCATAAATCTGGAATTGTCCATCAGTTTCTTGTGGCTTTTCTTGGCTTTTCTGTTGGTCGGATGTACCTTAGCCAATTTTCCTTATTGATACATGTGGCGCTTGGTCTGTAATTAATTTGTGACTTTTTAAAACAAAAATTGTAAAAAGTTGGAATCAGTTCTTTGCTACCGTATATACTCGAGTATAAGCCGACCCGAGTATAAGCCGAGACCTCTAATTTTACCACCAAAAACTGGGAAAAACTACTGACTCGAGTATAAGCCGAGAGTGGGAAATGCATTGGTCTTGCACTGTTCTTTTAATGTTCTGTTTTATTAAAAAAATGCTTGGGTTTCCCGTTGACTTCAATGGGGCTCGTTATTCGAGACGAGCACTCGAGCATCTGGAAAAGTTTGTCTCGAATAATGAGCACCCGAGCATTTTAGTGCTCGCTCATTTATTTTTTCTTGTGATACATTTTTTGTTTTTCCTGTCCTGGGAGAAGCAACTTTTGGCTATTTTTTAGACTTTTTGTTGCAAATGTCTCAAATGAACCTGGACACAAGTCATTTGAGTGGGTTATGCATAGGAGTGGACACTACTGTAAATTTTGGATTTGAGGCCATGGTCCGCATTTTAAGCACTCTAGCCACAGAGAGATCAATTATTATTAATTGGACACATTTAATAACTACAAATAAAATGTTCGTTTCTAACACTTGGTTAAAAATACTTTGTTGGTAATGACTGCCTGAAATCTTGAACTCAATGGGGAAACATGTATCATAAATCTGGAATTGTCCATCAGTTTCTTGTGGCTTTTCTTGGCTTTTCTGTTGGTCGGATGTACCTTAGCCAATTTTCCTTATTGATACATGTGGTGCTTGGTCTGTAATTAATTTGTGACTTTTTAAAACAAAAGTTGTAAAAAGTTGGAATCAGTTCTTTGCTACCATATATACTCGAGTATAAGCCGACCCGAGTATAAGCCGAGACCCCTAATTTTACCACCAAAAACTGGGAAAAACTACTGACTCGAGTATAAGCCAAGAGTGGGAAATGCATTGGTCCAACCCCCCCCCCCCAGTAGTATACAGCCTGCCATCCCCCAGTAGTATACGGCTTGCCAGCCCCCATGTAGTATACAGCAGCCCCTAGTAGTATACAGCCTGCCAGCCCCCAGTAGTATACAGCAGCCTCTAGTAGTATACAGACAGACAGCCTCCATGTAGTATACAGGAGCCCCTGTAGTATACAGCCTGTCAGCCCCTAGTAGTATACAGCCTGCCAGCCTCCATGTAGTATACCGCAGCCTCTAGTACTATACAGACAGCCAGCCTCCATGTAGCATACAGCAGCCCCTGTAGTATACAGCCTGCCAACCCCCAGTAGTATACATCCTGCCAGCCTCCATGTAGTATACCGCAGCCTCTAGTAGTATACAGCAAGCCCCTAGTAGTATACAGGCCCAGCCAGCCTGCCCCACAGCCCTTAAAAAAATAAACTTATACCCTCCGATGTCTGTGCGGCTCCCCGATGTCAGCGGCTTACCGATGTCAGCGGGTTCCGCGGCTCCTCTTCTCTCTTCTTTCTTCTGTCATGGCCGCGCATACTATGACGTCAGCAGCGGCCGCGTCATAGTATGCGCCTGCTAGAAGAAAACATGGCCGCGTCCATGGCAGAAGAAAGAAGAGAGAAGAGGAGCCGCGGAGAAGAAAGAAGACGGGAGCCGCGGAGAAGAAAAAAGACGGGACGCGCTGACATCGGGGACATTGGTAAGCCGCGCTGACATCGGAGGGTGAGTATATAAGTTTATTTTTTTTTAAGTGGGTAATTTTTTCAGTGGGACGTTTTTCAGCACATTTTTTGTGAAGTGGGTAATTTTTTCAGTGGGACGTTTTTCAGCACATTTTTTGTGCTGAAAAACTCGGCTTATACACGAGTATATACGGTAATTTCTATGCCTGGTCTGGGGCAGCTGTAGAATACCAGAGTATTCAAAACTGCCACACGGTCTTCAATTATCTGGGGTACCCTGCACTGCTCTGGAAGGGTGCACCCTCTTTTATTAGGTGCACCTTTAACATACATTGGGTGACACAATTATGTTGAATTGCTGTATTAAATTTGTTGACACAACTGGCACAGAAACGTCTTAAATACATGTGCAAGCTCCTAAGAGGTTCAAATTTAGACAGAAAACTGGTGCAGACAATTTAATGGATCTGGCCCATTATGTTACTGCTGTGGTTTTCAGTTACTGTTTGTGGGAGTTTCTGTCTGAAGTTTAGTCTTTGACAAGTGACGTGCATGCTTAATTAGGTTGAGATCAGGTTGCCGACTTGGACATTCAAGAATATTCTACATCATTGTTTTAATAAACTCCTGGGTTGCTTTGGCTTTATGTTTTGGGTCATTGTTCATCTGTATTATGCAACGCTGACCAATCAGTTTTGCTGGATTTGAGTACATAGCATTGCACATTTACTAAGGGCCATAAGCAAGTTTTCTGTCAGACTTTGCACATCCTTTCTATCGCAAACTGCTTGCACTGGTATTTAAAAATTGTCTGCGGCAGATATGTGTCGCACGCAACCATTTTGTGGGTCAGCTGTACAAGTCATTATAGGACACAAATTTCTTCACTGAAGGGGGTGCTCTGGTGCTCAGGACGTGCGCTAACAGAATCTAGCAGAAATGTGTTGCACGTTCCATGTTAAGGTGCATCAAAAAAAAACAGGTACCCTTGGGGCAGTGCAGGGAGCACACCAGAAATCCTGAATGTGGCTCACCGTGCACTATACACAAGCATACTGCACATAGTACACACTGCACTGTTCTTAGTAAATGTGCCCCAGTATGTCTCTTAATACCTCAGAATCTGGCTGCCTCTGTCCTGTTTTATCAATAAACACTAGTGCCCCTGTGCCACTGGCAGCCATGCATGCCAAAGCCATCACACTGCCTCCGCTGTGTTTTACAGATGATGTGGTATGCTTTGGATCATGAGCTGTGCCACGCCTTTGTCATACTCTTTTATTTCCGTCATACTAGTAGAGGTTGTTCCACAACTATTGTGGTTTTTTAATTGAGAATGATATAAGGAGGGATTTGTCCACACCTGCCTATGAATCAGCCTTTGAGTAATATGTCCAGTTACAGTGCCGCACATGTTAAGGAGCTGAAATTCGTAAACCTTTCATTCAATTTTAATATGGGTACCTTAAAATGAAAGTTAAAAGTCTGGACTTATCATTACTATAACATGAATAAGTTTCAGTAAAAAAAAAAAACTGTCAGTGTCTAAATATTTATGGACCTAACTGTATATTGCCAGCCTAGGATCTGCAGATAACCACATTTCCCTTGAGAAAGCCTTGGGCAAAACGTGCGTTGGGACATGCTGGTGTAAACATGGGTAAGCCAATTTGATATAATTAAGACAATTCTTTTGACATTAAAACAATTCTTTTGTTTCCCTTCACATATTGAATTACTCTTTGATCCAATCTTTTATCACCAGACATAAATGGCGCAATTTGGAAAACACTCTTTCTTTTAATTGTATGTGATATATATATTTTAATAAGATTTAATAAAATAACATTGTGATTTATTGATGTGGAACAACTCCGTTTTGTTTTGTGTTTGATTTTGTCATGAACGCTCATATCTAGGACTTTTGTTGAGGAGCTTTTAACAACATCCTACTGCAGAGCTTTTAGTTACTTGCAATATGTTCTTACAGAGACACTTCAGGGTCAAAATGTCTGTTTTTGAACTGCTATGAATCTGAGATGTTGGGAATGAGATATTATTGATCCATGTCATAAAGATGCCAAGATCTTTGAAATATTTTATCAGCTTTTGTTCATTGCAATATGGTAAGTACAAACTATAATAGTCCAGTAAATGTTTATTTAACCTGGTACTAAACCTCACTAAATGTATTTGGCATTAATAACTATAAAATTATGTTGGCAATTTTAACTTATTCACATGGTTATAATGCTATCATTTCCATGGTATCATTTTGTGATTTTCCAAAACAGGGATTATTGTTGTTTTTTTGCCATACAATTGCTTAATTTTTATATCTCATTTGTATAAAATGTGCACTTTTTTTTCATCAGTTCTCAGAAGTAAAATGAAACATATTTATCATGATATACAAGAGAAATGATTATAAATTGTAGCAGTACTTTACACTAGTCTAGCATGAACTGACAAATACCGTAATGTGCTAAATTTAATAAAATATTTGTGGCTCCTAATAGCTCTGCACATCTTACATCTGCACTCTTAAAGAGAACCTGTCATCAAGACAAACAGTGTCCTGACCAGGAGTGTAACAGCCATCATAGAAGCCCTTTTGGTGCTGCTATAGATAATGCTCAATGTGGTAATTAGTACTATTACACCCCTGTTTAACTGATACGGCAGTTCTTCTCCATGCTGCTCACACCGGCTTCATTTAGAGATGAGATGAGAAGTTGCAGGGTAAAAGAACCCTCTACATAAGTTAAGAGTAACTGTAAAGGTTTATTTCCCACATATCAATAGCTCTTAGGATGTAAAACAACTTTGCCTATTATCTTTGTTACCTACTGTATATGCAGCAGTCTTCTTGCTATAACCCCCAGTCTGCTGCAATAGCTGCTTCCTTTTTCTGTGCTATTAAGCCTTGGTGTCCATAGTATAAACATATTTACAAACTGGATGATTTTATGGGAGGTGAGGTCTGCTGCTCCCTACTCACAGAGGAGGTCATGTGACTGCTCTCTCTGTATGTAGCAGAGCTGGATGTGTTCAGAACAGTGGGTACAGATGTACAACATATCCCCTGTTCCCTAGCAGTCCCTCCATCCCAGTCTGTGATTCTACAGAACTTTCTTTGTCTATCTGCATCTCATGTTGAAGCACTGCGCAGATAAGCTATTAACCCTTAGTGCTCACACAGCACAGGCTATGGACTGCATGTAACTGGTTTACTTGGATTTCTACCACTTATTACATGTTACCTGCTTTTCCATGTGATGGAAGCTGCCAGGCTAGTGGCCATATACATCCTGTATATACACCGTGCAGTGTCCACTGTATTTATTTGTGGGAAATTATAGTATTTAATAGTGAGATAGGGATGTCATATATAATTACTCTGTGTTGCTCCTGTATATTCTTAAATGCTTGGGTGGAGACACTTTAAACCATGTTATTAATCAGGAGGTCCATTAATATAATTCTTTCATAGGAGACCTTATTTTATTTAAACTGAACATATTACGTATATTACATTAATGGTTAACAGTTTATATTTTAGACATCGTTTAGGAGTGCATTGATGTTATCCAGGTGACATTGCCTATAGAGCTCAGCCTCTCCTAGTTACACCCCTAGTCCTGGCAGGTTTCCACAGCCTATTAATACTACTTCACAGTCTGCTTTTATAATTAACACTTATAATTTCTGCCTGCAAGCTGTATGAAGTAATGGGGATAAATACAGAGGGTGGAAAGAGGAAGATGTGCATCATAGAGATAATGATAGTTGATTGCAGCCGTATAACAGATGACTCCATGCAGTTTGCTGGAAGGGTCCCAACTATACTTTTATATACTTTTATAATTGAGAGGAAACAGTACTGATATTGATAAAAGCAGATTGGGGTGAATAAATAAATCCCTGTTTATGTCAATGAGCTTGAAGATGGAATGTGTAGTGATAAGTGGACCCAACCAGCACTGTTCATGGAAGAAGGGACAGCTAGAAATTTTAAATACCGGTAATACCTTTTCAAGGCAGTGTGAAGTACTGCGTATGTACTCCCAGAATGGAGAGGCTAGACAAAGTTAAGGCATTGCTCAATTACATCACAAAGAGTGCCTCAAGTTCCATTGGTTTGTCTTCAGCCCCTCCAACTCTTTTGTGCAAAGCCCTCCACCTCACCCACATTCAAAACAGAAAGAAAATCTCAGCCACAGGTCTCCTAGCTTGGATTCCACGGGCCATCCACCTGCCCGTTCCCTGGTGGCAGAAAAGGTCCCATATTTATTAAAACCCCTGCAACAGTTTTTTGTCTGACTTTGCATTATCTTTTCAGTGCAAAATGCTTGCACATGTGTTTATAAAGTGTCTGAGACACATATGCGTCAAATTTTGGATATAGGGCAGCACTATACCGGATGTGACACCAATGATCATTCTAGTGCACAGTCTGACCGTGTGCCACATCTAGTGTCCGACAGAATTGTGTCTGAGGGGTCATGACAATCTCCTACACCCAACATTAAAAAAAGCTACTATTCTGACTACCACCTAGATTTACAACATAATTTTTTATCTACTAGTTGCAGCACAGATGGGGAAACGCAACCCTAATTCCCTGGATCAACTGAAATTACTTACAAAGCAGACATTTAAAAAAAAAAGGAAACTTTTTTAGGAACTATTTATAGCATTCAATCAATGTTAAAAACTTAAAAAGAACTCTTCAAACTTCACAGATTTGGAATTGGGCCATTCATAACTGCCAGGTCTAGAAACACAATCTATTACCTAACCAACTTAGCAAGCAATGTAACATAAATCCCTTGACAATAAAAGGTTTATTATGAAGACAGTTGTGTTGTATCGTATCGTAAACAATTCATCTATCTACTCTTGAACACCACATTTTTATATAAATCGAATTAGTGTCCAGGTGTAATTTTTTTGTTTTCAGATTTTGGTTACAGAAACTGTGATCTGGTATAAAGATTTTATTCTTAGTTGAAAAACTTCATTTTTTGTGTGTTTCACAGCCCTCAGCTGTCTTGGGCAAATTCATTTGCAGCTGGCAAAAAAAAAAAAAAAAAACAACTCAAAAACCATTTTGGGAAATATGTGAAGCATTATATATACATGCTTTGTGTTTCCCAACTTTATTAAAAAATAACAATTGTCCCTCAAGTTAATAGAATATTAAAAAGAGAAGGTTTCAAAGCACTAATTTCATCATTAACATTTATAAACAATATGCCACGTCTAGATAATTGTCTCCATGTTTTCATTCTTTAAAAAAACAATCAAGTATAATTGCACTTCTTTATTTCTTTGGATTTTGCATGGGCTTTTTTAATACATCTGTTGTTTATATTAGCATGAAAAATTCTTGACAATTGAAGGGATCATCAGAACAGTTAAAGGATGATGTACGTTTTTCATATTGGTAATGACAAGTTGTTCATGCTTCGATGAATATGTTGGTACATCAGCTGGTTATGGTTTTATATATCACACTGGGAGTTATGCCCAACGTGTATGTCAGTGCGGAGACACAGGTGTGAAAGACTAATTTCAATCATTAAATCACTATAGGAAGAGATTAATTTGTAAAAATCTAAATATGGTTTAATTATAAACTTGGAGGAAGAAGGTTTGAACATATTTGAGGAGATTTCTTATTTTCATTTTCATTCCGATTAAATATTAATACAAACCTATATACAGGAATATTATACAGATTTACTTCAACTTTATATATGATTTAAACATCCTTATTTAAATACCAATCTAAATGTAAGTTATCCTCTTGTGTTAAACGTCCTGTTCCCTAGACTCCTGTTTAGTTATGAAACGATTATAGAATGTGGCATGTATCACAGTAAATGGACAGATTTGGTTTTTACAAGTCTTGTAAAGCATTGTGACAGCCACAATGGGAGACCCAGATGCAACTGAGTAGAATTGTGAACAAAGATAGAGGACGTCTCAGGACAAGTGAGTTTTCTTTAAATTTGTTTCAGAAAAATACTCAAAACCGTAATGATTGTTATCAATGTTGGAAAAGAAAGAAGATGAAACCCTAAAGAATTCTTCAGCTGCCTCTATACAGTCTGTGTTTTTATGGACAGCATTTGGCTACAATAAAGCCAATACTTTTTAATGGACCCCATTTTTCCATTACCTTTTTTTGCTTTAGTCAGAATTATGCCAATATAACTGTTCAACCCTTAATTATTTTTACCAAATTCATCATAGTCATAGTAGCATAGAATATAGGGTTGGAAAAAGATGCAAGTCCATCAATTCCAACCTTTAAGAATTAAAGAAATGTTTTTTTAAGAAAAAACAAAAATGAAAGTTGCAATTACAGCTCACCAACCCATTAACTCCAAGTAGTAGACTTCTTGGTGAAGGTGCACAGGAGAGGAAGCTGGGTAGGTTCCAGAGTGACAAATCCAAAGAAAAAAAGGAATTTCGCCACCATTCAAAGATGAATAAGATCCAATTAACTTAGACCATGACAAAGAACCTTTTGTGTAGTTCGAAATGCTTTGGTCTTTTTACATGCACCCCATATTTGTATTTTTAATGGAACATTAACGTTTATTGGATTTTATTCATTTTTTAGTGCTGGAGAAATTCCTTTTATTCTTTAAATGTTTTTTCTCATAACTCGCAATTTATGTTATAACCTGTGTAATTTCCCTAAGTGAATCCCCCTTTTAAAAATAAAAAGAATGATGTCGACAGTGTGCTGCTCATCATTTTCATTTCTGAGTTATGGATTTTACTGTTTTAAAGCTGCATGTTAGAAATCCTCCTCAGTAGCAGTGAAGTGGATAGAATAACATCTTCATGTATCTCTCCTAAAATTGAGTAAAATATGAGATGTGCATAGTATCCATGATGCCAAGTAAATTAGCTGTAAATCTAATGAGATTTCTATAACTAATCCAGTGAACTATAAAGTGACTGGCCTGGCAGCTTTCATCACAAAGAGGAACAAGAAGAATGGAATAAGTAGTATAAACAAGCAGTGAAATATTTACATGAAGTTTATAGTCAAATATCATATAGTATATGATATTTGAGCACAAAGGGTTAATATCTACCCTGCTGTGTAGATAGTGTCCAGAGAGCAAAAAGTGGTGAGTCTTGCTACAGAGGATTATGTGATACAGCATGCACAAGCAGAGATAGACAGATAAAGTTCTCAAGATTATCACTGACTGGGAGGAAGGCCTTTATGGAACAGAGAACTCCTGTTAAACACCTGTGTAAGTGAGATGCCTAATCTTTGCAGCTCTCCTGCCAGCTACACACAGAGTGCACAACACCTATCCCTCCTTCCTTTAGACTAAGCAGGGAACAACAGTCCATCCTCTCTTGGAAACCTTCTGCAAACAAATTTAAGGACTCACATGCATTATCAGCAGAGCCAGTGGGGAAATCCAATGCAGAAGTAGGTTTAACTGAGGAGGTAAGCAAAGAAACTGCTCGATATGGCAATCAAGATAATAGGCAAAGTTTTTCTACATAGCAAGGTCAAGGGGCACTTTACTTAATGAGGCTCAAGGAATTGCAGTCAATTTTTGATGCAAATTACTTCAGAATTCTGGTGCAGATAGCTTGGTAAATCTCCACCTGTGGCTTGACATATTCCATAACTCTCAAAGACTTTAAAAGAGAAATCATTATGAATGTCTGCCCCTCAGACATTTGGAGCATTTAGGTTATCACTACAAGGGTCATGCTGGCAGGGTTAGGTGGTGGTCTTCTCAAAATGCTTATGTAATGGTGCACAACATTCAATCCACAGCTGCAAAGGCTGGCTGCCACTAATACCTGCTTGATTTTATTTTACCTTTTTCGGATGGCTCAGTTTAAATTATGTCCTCCACAAGTAGTATATGACAAACAAAATGTGGGGTAAGAAGTATTTATACTTAAAAAGCTAGACACATCTAGTAAAGTATACAAAATATAGAGGAAAAAAGCAGATGTGTATGTGAGCAAAAAAATCTTTATTAAAGAAACAGGCTCAAGTTAAAAACTATTAAAAACCCTATCTGGGTATACAATCAAACATTCCCCAAGTACTAGCGATATAGTAGTAGGTAAGGGTGATGCATTAGGCTGGGCAAGCAGACAGGTAAACAATAAATATACACATGACCAAATATGATTAGAGTGTAAAGAGAACTGCAGCCCAATTTACTCAATATTAATGCAATGAGATCGGTTACATTACCATATGAACAAGACCAGGGGCGAATAGATGGCCCAACGCGTATCGCCCGTCTCCCGGGCTTCGTCAGGGGATGCCAATGTATTGTACTTTGTGCCCTTAAATACCCCAAAGCTACTCTCATGTTACACAGCCACGCTGGAAGCACGCCGCCAAGCCGGAGCGCCACTTCTGGTTCTAACCGGATGTGCGTAAAATCCTACACAAATGGGAGAGCTTGCGGTCCAAGGAGCAGGAAGTGCTTGCGTTCCAAACTAACAGAACACACCCCCGCCACTCAAGGACCAAACAGAAGGTAAGTAATGCAGGAAATGAAGGATTTGTACACCGCACCAGATGAGGGTTAAAAAATCTAAGCTTTAATTTGTCATCTTCTTACATTAAAATCCAAAAGAAAATAATTGTCCTTAGCATGCGTTGTCTATAGCAGTGCAGCCTGGTACACCACGGGATGATTGTAATAGTGATAATAAACCTACGCGTTTCAGGCGTACAAAACGCCCATTATCACCATTACAATCATTCCTGGTTACCAGGCTGCACTGCTATAGACAACGCATGCTAAGGACAATTATTTTCTTTTGGATTTTAATGTAAGAAGATGACAAATTAAAGCTTAGATTTTTTAACCTTCATCTGGTGCGGTGTACAAATCCTTCATTTCCTGCATTACCTTGGTTCCCGTGGTCCCGGAACAGTCACCTGCACATTTGGCAGACTTCATATCGGTGAGCGCAAAAACTTTTGTTTTTTACTTTGATATTAGAAGGTAAGTAATGCCTGTGAATGAACTCTCGATACATAGAGATGCAGATGCGAAAGTATTGAAGTATAGCTCAAACAGTAAACAGTTATGTTTTCGTCCATAGTATCCAGGGAAGCTCAAAGTAAGTTTGAATGTTAAACAAGGGAGGATATAATTTGTCCCTATGTAGGACACGCACAAGATGCGCTGATGGCTCAATATATAAACGCGAATATGATGCACTGGATAAAAATGAACGGATTCAAACTTTATAGACGATAGACTGCAAACCAAGACAAACAATATATATTATAAAACACCATGTTATAAATTATATTGCAAATCCCTAAACCTTCAACAAACTCAAGTGTAAAGTTGGTACGGTTAGGCGAGAGCTCCCCACGCTGTTCATTACTCAGTATTGTAAACAATAGGGAAGAATAAAAATAAAAATAAAAAAATATATACCTAGAATATACAATTCATTCTTAACAAACAATGGCGCATATAAAGTGTCTAGTGCAAAATAAAACAACATGGAACAAGTGGCACAAATATCGGCGCATGTGACAGCGCATCTAAAGTGTCTACAGTGTCTAGTGCTCTATAAAGCAATGTGGGACCGGCGGAGCTAATAACGGCACATATAACGGCGCATCTAAAGTGTCAAGTGCTATAGAAACCAACATAGAGAAGAAAGTATCGAGTAAGTTACTATACAAAAACGGCGCGCATGGCTGTGTCACACCAGAGCAGCAAGAGGAACAATAATCCACAATAGTAATTCTAACAAAAGACATGATGAGGTAAGAAATAAAATGAAGTATAATGGTCCCAGATAACAAAATACATTCAAAGAAACCTCAGGCCTAAGAGTGCTAGCAGCTTACAGATGTTAATAGATGGAGAGATGGAGAAACAAAATGAGGAAGGGAGAGAGGCACACAGCAACTAAATGTGCCCATCTAATAGGGAGACTGACAAAGAAGAACTCAATTATAAACAAATGAATAAGATGGCAAGGGACAAGATACAGCAACATCTTTTTAATAAAGGACCAAGATCATGAAGCCTGGAGTTGTTCATCCACATACGATCAACCGAAGACTCCTCCAAGGACGAAAACGTCAAAGTATCTAAAACTTAATAAATATAAAATTAGTGAATGCTGCCATGAAAAAAATAAAAATAGTGACAAAAAACTTAGTGAAAACAAGTAGGGGGCCCAAGCAAAATTAAACACATGGGGGGTCCAATAGAAAATGTGACCCCCTGTGTGCCTGTTTCTTTAATAAAGATTTTTTGCTCACATACACATCTGCTTTCTTCTATATTTTGTCCACAAGTAGTATACCTCATTACCTTTTACTGGCATATCATAATGACCCATTTATCTCTATGTAGCTATTCACATGACATCATTTTTCTGAAAACACACACACAAAATAAAACTCAGGGCCAGCAATGTTGAGACCAGAAGCACAACCCAAACACAGCAAAAGCATACAACAATGGATTAGGTGAGGAGAACAATGAATTGGGCAAGCGAAGCAAAAAAGATGTCTTTTTATACCCAATGGGGTTTTTAAGTTATCTTTTTTTTCTTATATAAACTATTTTAAATACTATATCGAAACTGGGAGACACTGATTAAGAAACTATTTGTTTTTGTTATACCTTATGTGTTTTTTTTTTCCTTATTAGACCACAATTTATTCAATGTTTATTGAAATGACTTGATTGATAAGTGTTAAGTGGAAAGTATATGCTACAGCTATACTTTTATTCATGTATTTATTATGATGCTTGGTTTATATGGTGTCAGACTCAAAAAATAAAATGAATTTATGTAAAACTGTCGTTCATACATTGAACTGATGCTATCAAATCAGCGTTAATCTAAATAAACAGTGATTTATAGGATAGGCTTCAATGTATTGAAAATGCAATTAAAGTGATTAAAATCTATTTTGCTACTAGAGTTTTCACTGCTGTAACTGTGATTAATGTGTGTTTCATATAGCCGCTAATTACAGTAAAAATGCAAAAAAAGAACCACATAAAATAAATAACGGACCTGTTATTAGCATTGAAATGGTTGAGCTTTTAAAATGAAGGACCTAAAACTGAACAATATGCGTTTGGGTTTATGATTATATACATTTTATGAATGTAATTAGAACATTGAATATGTTTAATTCCTTTAAGTCAATGAAAATAAATGTTGTTATCATTACAGTTTAACAAGATGAATAGTTAGAAATTATTTCCAACTCAATAAAATTTTGTGAACTGCTATTTATGATCTTGAATTTAATGAATGAAATGGTCATTTTTTAAACATACATATATGAGAGATGTGTAAAAAATGTGAGACTCTGATTTGAAGTATGAGGATGATGTGTTACTTTTAAAGTCATATGAAAAGAACTGAGATGAGTCATGCTGAGAGCCTAAAGGAGAGTATCTCTTCATTCCCATATCTTGGGCTTTATTGTAGCTAGAATCATTGTAGCTAGAAGAAATTGCATCAAGATTATGGTTCTGTGAGTTACAGAGATATAGGCAGTTAAAATTCTGTAGCTCATATTCCCAACTATGTCTTGTATTACATGTGTCTCTGATTATGTAGAATCTGTAGCTAAATTTGTATTTTTATGACACTACAATCATAGTTCTGGGTACTACATAACATTTGAATAGACTCACCTTTTTCAGCTTCTAAAAGGACTCATCTGAGGTAAAAAGTGATTCTTTGGAATATTTTCAAATGGCTTTGGAGGCTTATTTTTTATAAGTAAGTGGAAGAGATTTAAGATAAAATAAGGAATTCTAGAAAGGTTATTACATAACTTAGAGCTGAAAAGGGCAGTTACTAGCTCTCTTTAAAAAACATTCCATCCAGTTACCACTTTCCATGTTATGGTTGGGGATAATGTATGATTTTGAAATCTGAAGATTAATCAAAATGGGTCACATTCACTTATCCGTTCCTTGGAGTTCACCGAAAGATTCACTAAAATGGTGTGCCCGATATCCTGCATGTGTCGCTTCCCCGCTCACGTCCGCCGGAGTTCACCTTTCTGGTGTATGTAAGTGCATTGTCTTGCGACACAATTTGAATCTTAAATCCTGTACTCAGTCTGAATCAGTCGGATCGTCAAACGGCACCCCCCCCTCCCGATTTGTGTTGCATGGAAGCCAGCGCAGCTGCACCACAAACTGATCGCATCCGACACAATCCCAGTGCAAACCTCTGTTAAATACCTGTCAAAGCTGCGCAAATCCCAAAAATAGAGCACAGTCCGAAAAAAGTGCGATCCACGACCCTTAGTAAATATGCCCCAATGTCTCAGTTTCATCTATTTTTGTTACAGGTTTGTTCCTTTTCTTACTTGTAATTTATGTTAGTTGATCTTCTGCCTTATTAAATGCATTTTGAATTGTCACACAGCAGATCCATTTGAGCCTAATTTTGCGCCTAAATTGTCGCAAATTTTTCCCTACAAAGTAGATCTCATTTGGAACCAATAAGGAAGCTAGATTGCTAGACGGTGTGACAGAACATTCCTAGCTTCATTTTTGTGGTATATAAGAAAAAACGCTCCGGTATTTGTAAACAGAGTGTGGACACTGGTCTAGTAAACCAAGCCTCTCACGCTTGGGGTATATGCAAACTTATAGGAAAAGACACTTAGACCATATATAGTAGAAAATAACTCTTTATTTTAAGTATTGACATAAGGCATAGGTACATCACATTGTAGCAAGTCCACGCTCAAACTTTAGCTTACTGGCTTTACTGGCGAACCGAACCATTCTTTTCCTATAAGTTAGCTTCATTTTTGCACAAAAATGTAACTGCATGTACAATGTCCAGACTACATTTTCTTGTAAGTGAAGAGACTAAAAGTTAAAGATATGAAAATTTCTTGCTCAAATGAGTCTCTGCCTTTATTATAATGTGTAGGAAATAGAGTCTGGTAATATTTTTAGATCTGCACATTAAGATTGACAATAATCCCACTCTAAAAAATGATCCGATAGAAAATGATGAAGTCGTTACTTGAGAAGTTTTACACTTTAAAACTGCGCTGAAGTATTTTTTCAAGTTGCATAGAGCTCATTTTGCATTTCTGTTTTTTTTCCAAGTGCACCTGCTCAGAAAAAAGGCTACGTATAAATAGATAAATAAATAAATAGATATGTTTTATTTATCTATTTATACGTAGCCTTTTTTATATACCCTGTTTTTAGTCTCTTATCACTTGAGAAAGGAGTTCCTAATACTCCGAAACGCGTTGTGTTCCGAGACCAGTAATAAACGATCCTCTTAACCTTACCCGACGAGTCATCCTGAATCATTGTGTGCACCACATTTGACAGTACCCTACTCACCTCTCTATGTCATGAAATTTTGATCAATGCCCCCCCCCCCCAAAGAATTTCTGCGACCAAATACATCTCTCCTTACAAGTGTATGGGTGGATATGAGGGAATCCCTTACACCAGTTATGACAAACCTTTTAGAGACATTGTGCCCAAACTACAAACAAAATCAACTTATTTACCATTAAGTGCCAATGTGGCATTTTGAGCAGTAACTTTATGCTACTTGTTCTTCCACTTCTTTTGGCCGCCTGAGGCCACCAATACAGTTGAAAGAAGGAGGGAAAATTCAGACTATCATTGTAGCTTCTCTCCAAGTTGCCCAGGAATGCAGGAAGATTTGATGGATTTGGTCCTGTTTGGTGAACTCTGTCCTGGGGTGATGGCCTGGGTGCCCACAGAAATGGCTCTGAGTGCCACCTCTGGCACCCGTGCCATAGGTTCGCCACCACTGCCTTACACTTTGCACCTCAGCCTACCGCAATCCTTTTTTCAGTCTTCTGCAGACAATTGAGCGCATCTAGCAACCTGGACATAAACAATATGGTATGAAAATGTAGTAATTGACTTTTAAATCTGTGACAGACTTTCCTTCACTTACTTTACTCCCTTGCAGTTCCGTCTTGTCTGGATTGCAGAGTTCTTGTCCGCAGTTTTGTTACTGCGTTAGTCCTATTGGTTCTGACCCATCTCTGGTGATTATTCTTCTCCACTTTGCACAAGAAGGTAACGTGGACCACTTGCCACTTACCGCATAGGGTAAGTGGCATCACTGAGACCTGTGGATAGGGCTAATTTCGCTTGCAACCCATTTAAATTGTCCCAAAAAACTTTAGTCCAATTCAAATATATTTACCATGAAAGAAGAAGTAATTCAAGATTTGTTCATTTTGAATAGTCAGACATTTATCTTCACAAAAATAATTCTTACATAAAAGTTATAGTGGATCATAAAAGATGATAAGGCCTATTTTCAATTGGACTACAAACAAAAGATAGGAAGAAGTAAAACAGTCCAGTTTACAAATTGAATAATTCACAGAAGTACAGAAGTGAGAGGAAGCTTAGTGTACGTTGATAAATTGAGAGGTCCAGCGGATCCTGCATTCACAACTGCTACAGTCACTGGTCTCAAGGGTAACTACTTGTCTACCACGGAGGCCAGTGATGGATTGCATGATTACATGCTGCAGGACTACAGTGGAGACACTGAAAGTGGCAGGGAAGAAAAGCGGTAAATGTTGCTTATTTCGCTACAGTTTGGGCTCAGTTTCCAATTACATTGGACAACCCTTTAAAGTAAGAGGAAGCCAGGACCACTGGTGCGGTAGGAGCAATAAGCATACAATATCATCAATCCTTACATTATTGCCCCAAGATATTCCCTTACCAGCAACTTCTATGAGAATCACTGCACTTATTTACACTAGACTGTGTAATGTAAGTTAATGAAAATGTTTTAATTACAAAATATTTCGCTTACTAGAATCAACGTCAATAATAAGTTTCACCTTAATATGTCACCTAGGTTATTGGCACAAAGTTAGATTTTTATCCATAGTTTCCTCAATCTCATGACAGAAACCTGCAGATATTCTTCGATTAAGTATGCTTCCCAGAAACCGATGAACAAAACACAATTACTGCGAGTGTTTGCCAAAAACCTCTATCGCTCTTGATGAGCTGACAGATGGTGAAGATGTGATCCAGCAATGACCTGTCAAAAACTAATCCAGCCAACTTTGTTCTTCCCTTTCAATCTAAGTGCCCACAGGGACCTGCCTAAACATCCATAGCAAACAATTTGCTTGTGAAAAACAAAATTGCATAATAGAAGTATTTTGCCTCAAATGTATTGCTGTCTTATTGTAAATGACAGTTGTTGCCCATAATTAATCATTATATCATTATAGTATAGGAGAAAGCAGATAAATTGCTTGATAAATATAACATATGAGGGAACAAATGCATTGTTTCTGCCAGAAAATTTACATATCACTCGTCTATGCCAATATTTTAATAGGGATAATTACAAGCACACTCTTAAAATCACAGACTTAATAAAATCATCTATTATATATGAATTTATATACGTCAAGTAGGACTGAATCAAATTTGTACGCTTTATGCAAACAATAAGGAAATATTGAGAACCGAGTGATTTCAAATTTTCTTAGAACTAGTGCAATAACCTAATTTTAACATGTGAAACCGCAGCAGAAACATTAAATGTGTATTGTGGCTTCTCCAGTTTAAAGAGGCTGCATTTTTGGACAAGACCTAGTAATCTTATCAAATAATATAAAAAATTCTAGAATACACCTTTAGGGTTCATTCACATGGCCATACTGGTACGGTGATTTGGTCGCATGATTTGGGACCTGATCATGGCCCCAATAGACCTCTATGGCTCCTGGTCATAGTGCTGTGAGCACTTAATGCATCAGGGCAACGTGACCAAGTCCTAATCATGTTCTATACTTTGGCAGATTTGGGCTGCGGCCACTCATATGCCTATGGAGGAAGGAGGAATGAGGAGTGCTTAGCCTGCCCCTCCTCCTACCGGCCGTGTGCTTGCCTGGGATCCGCTAAGGGGTGAGCACACGGCCATGGGAATGAGGTCTTAATGACATTGAAGACTGCATTTTGACATATGAAGTCATGTTAACATTGTGAACTTTAGGATATACTTACATCAAATATAATGTAATTAAATCACATTTTGGGAAAAATTTATTAATGTGTCATCAGCACATACGGTGCAGGGCTTGACAGCACTTGTGCTGTGCCACCAAATCATTGTGATGATGAATTCTAGTGCAGTTTAAGACTGTTGGTTTCTATTTTTGCTGCCCTGCATAAAGTTATAAGAAGTTCTTCCATATTCTTCCATGTTCTCAGAAACAAGCTTTAAAATGTGCATTGTGTTAAACTCTTTAAAAAAGTCCAAGAGGCCAAGACGCACTGGCGCTGTGGGGAAATGCTTCTTCCACTTTATTTCTAGCCTACAACACAATATCCAGGAACACAGATCTTCTCCTAAGATAATGGGAGGAGCTCGGAGTGATTGATGCTTTGGACGCTTTAAAGGTATAGATGTGCTGTGGATTTCAGAGACCCCACCCCCCCTTTTCCATATAAAACGTGTGAGATAGGTCTCTTAAAGCAGAACTGTTCTAGTTGCCCATGGCCACCAGTCAGAGCTCAACTTTTATTTCCCCACAACTGTTTATAAAACTAAAGCTGAGCTCTGATTGGTTTCCATGGGCAACTAGAACAGTTTTACCTGAGAAACTTGATGATAAATCTCCCCCTTAATTGTATTCAAATATGGAATTCATATGTTTTATGGAGTTGAGAAACTATTATGTTTTATAAGTACATTTATCTGGATTTGAGAGGAAACTAGTGTCTGAAGAAAAACTTTTTTAGTCTATTGGACAAGACAGTGACTATTGGACTAGACCATTAGATGAGTCTAATCTGTGATCATTATATTTAATAGGTCTAACTGTGACTTTATCTTAAAGATTCCATAAGATGTATTATGGCTCTGATGGGAAAAGGACTTTTCCAAAAATAGGGTATTTTTTTAAACAAAAAATTAAAAAACATATCATTACTTGTTGTAACATGCTTACATACCTTTAGTCAGACAGACTAGATAATCACTGCTGTGATTAAATAAGATGTATAATGCATGTATACTGTCTTACTTCCTTTCTAGGATAAGTTTCCAGAACAAGGCAGAGCTACAGATTCTTTCCCGACACTTGCTGTTTGAGGCTAGGTCACCATACTAGTAATCTATGGCCATAGCAATGGCAACAATAAAAGTACGTAAAAAGACCCAATGGAACGGACCCTGGAATTCCCGGCGCTCTAACAATCGTTTAAATTTCTCAAACAGATTCTATTTAATTGGGCGACGCGTATCGACTCTGGGAATTTCAAGGTCCGTTCCACTGGGTCTTTTTACTTACTGCAAAGCCTGTATTCCGCTTCCTGGAAAGGCAAGTTGTATCCTGAAAGCAGGAAAAGACTGGCTGCTGGGACATGTTCTCTATATGCACTTACACATAGCACAAAAAGGGTGAGAGTTGAGTCTGCCCTTCACCATTTGGTTTTACTGTCTCATACTACACTATGGCAGCGCTTATTTTGGTTTTCCCTGCTCTGAACCTGGAGGATTTTCAATCCACCGGTGGCAGAGTTCCCAACAACATTAAATGTGACATATTATTGACTAGTCATAGCAGACATATCTATGACATATCTTTCATGCAAATGTAATGCAGATCTCAGTGGTTGGCTGCAGAAGGACTAGCAAAAGGGATTATAAATGGAAGGATAGTTTTTTATGGACGATGTCTTCTCTGACCATAGTAACTATGAGACTACAAGAGTAAGATTAAAGCATATTTTGACAACAGTTAATTCAGTGAAGATTACTATAAAAACACTTAATAAAACACATGACAGGAAGACAAGGCTTAGTAAACTTCCTCAGAATTTCTGATGCTGCTCCGCTATGATGCTACATCCCAAAAGGATTGAGCTCATAATTTCAGTAATGAAATAGAGCCTTGTACCCTTTTCATTTACCAAATGCGTTTATAATCTACTGAATAAACAGAAACATCAGGTTTGTTCCATCCTATCTCCTTTTCTAGTTTTGACCATGTTACCTCCTGCTACTTGTGTAAATCAACACTGATAGCTTTTTCTCTCCAGCAGCGATAATAGTTTTGTTGGTCATGAGTGGGGCTCTTAAGAGAACATGATGCTGTGACATATTAATGATCTAAAATTAAGGGTAATTTTATCTTGTGTTTTAACATCATAGAAAATGTTGTTTTTAAGAAGTTTTCTGAGAATTGGGAATGTACGGTTTGTCTATTTGTCTCCACCTTAATCTTTCTTATACTTGGCTAAAAACTCCAATTCAGGATACAATCTCAATACATTATTGCATGATACCAACAAATTCATTGACTGGATGCGGTCCACATTAGGCCCTAAAGTGATATTTAGACACTTAGGGGATTAAGGTGTCCGAGACCAAACATGTTCCAGTTCCCCATGGAAACCGATCACAGCCCAGCTTTCATTTTATTAACAGCTGTGGGCAAATAGAGCAGTTCCGCTCACATTCGTTTGATAATCTCCCAAATATATTGAATCCCAAGAAACTTCCCAACATAATTTCACAGAAGCACATTTTACTATGTCTTCCTAAATTGGCATGTCCTTATAATTATGAGTTTCATGGCTCATGCCAAATGCAGTTACACCTAGTGCACCTTATAGTTGCCTATTTAAAGTTTTATTCTGCTGGAAAAGGATTATGATTCCTGAAGAAAAGTATTGACTTTTCTCATGTGGCTTCCAGAACATAAGCTGTGAGTAACTGAATCTGAGCAAAGTACACTGTGCCCTTTGCACTTTCTCAGTGGAGCAAGATGAGCACTCACTGGCTTCAACTATCCCAGATTTCTGGGAATTATGACTGTAATCCAGGTTAGCACTGTCTAGTTTGACTTTACTTCTCCAATATATTGGCTTATCTAAGACTTGAAATGTGCCAAATGTGCCTAGCTTGAGAACTATGATAACAATTTGGAATTAAATACTAGGGTTATGAATAAATGTCTTTGGTGGGATACTAATTTTAGTTTACAAAACATTTGCTAACTTTTTGGAAATCACAAATAAAATATAGGGATAACACATGGTCAGAATATTTAAATATACTGAATTTCCATAGCAAAATAAGGGATCAGGAAAAACGAAGACTACAGGATACAAAAAACAGGAGGAATGAAAAAAGAGATGCAGTCAATCCCAATTTTTAATCTTCAAAATATCTCTCTCTATACTATGACCTGCTCAGGATGGCAAATAATTTTTAAAGGCAGTCATTGGTTCTCTGGAACTACCGAAGGTATTTGAGGTCATAAGATATGCTGTAGCCAGTCATAAGCCTTAGCCTGCCATGCTGATGCAAATCAATTGATTGATTGTGCTGCATCCCGCTGTACATATCTTACACATGAACATCACCTTTCAAAGTTCCCTTACTTCATGGAACAGAACCTAAGGACTTTAAGAAAGCTAACTGAGCCATACCAACTCTTTGAAAGTGCCCCTTGAGGAGCTGCTACCAGATCAACCATGTTGATCTGGTCAACCAAGTCAACCAACCAAGTCAACCAAGTCATGTTCTTAGTGGTAATACTCAAAACTACTCCATTTCTACTCATCCTCTGAAACCAGACTACATCAGAGCAATTTCTGCAATATACGCCATCTACTTAGGCAAATGGAAAGTGGTCCCAGCCACACTTCACTTGATTTATCCCTTTTGCCCAGCAGAGCACTGGAGATGTAAGCAGGCCGCTAGTACAATGTTACATATCTGGTGGGAGTGTTCCCTATTACAAGCATATTGGAGTCTAGTCATTAGATTGATTAATAAGGTTACTGGAATTGAAATATAAAATGATCCAATGCCCTTGCTATTATCTATACAGGCAGATTACATACAAGATAGGCTCTGTAGGTTTGTTCTTAAGTTGAATTTGTATGTAAGTCGGAACTATATATTTTATAATTGTAACCCCAGCCAGAATTTTTTTGACTATTGGATTTTAAAAATGTTGGATTGTCAGAAGAACCAGAATTAGTAATAAAGCTTAATTGCAGGCACATTTCATAACTGTTATAGCTGTTTATTGTAGCCTAAAGCTAAAGTACAGTAAATTACCAACATCCAGAGGTCTGTTTGTAACTAGGGGTCGGGTGTTCTACCTCATGGGATTCATTTTAATAACGCTGCAGACTCTGATCCCCAGACTATAGAAAACCATGAGGGCCCTGTCCTCAACCGACATTCTCAGAGAAATACTATGACTCCAAAGAATGGAGGAGCTTATGGCAGACATCCATTCTACGATAGAAAACATCTCCAGACCGTGGGGGAAGTGGATAGATTTTCATCACTCTCCTGAATTCAACACCTTCATCTGTGTTATTTATCTCCACTGCCAATAAACCGAATATACCTGGTCTACTAAACTTGTTTGATCCTTACACTTATAGCATCCCCACTCTCTCCCTCAACTCTCCCCTCCCCTTTTCTTATTTTAATATGTTTTCTTGTATGGTTCATGTTTTCAAATTATTTACATGTATTGCCTCAGAGACCTTGTTGTGAAGAGTATGGGGGTGCAGATCGTCTCCACGGCAGCCCTAGGGTCTGATGAAGGAGGCCTTGTCTGACTGCCTGCTGGGTCAGACCCAGCAGCACAGTTGTCAGCCTATGCATTTGCATAGGCTGACTGTTCTAATCAGTAAAGCAGCGCATCACTTGTTTAAGTCCTGGTGGGGGACAAAAAATAAAGTTTATTAAAAATTTTTTTTAATATAAAATAAAAGTCCCCTAAATGCCCCATATAAAACTCTAAAACGTAATTAAATATGAAAATCACATTACAAACAGCACATATACCGTATTGTCGCATCTGTAACAACCCATACAATAAAATAAAATAATTACTAAACCCGTATGGTTACCAACTTTAAAAAAAAAAATTCAGATTTTTGTTCATCCAACCAAGCAAAAAAAACCCAAAAAACTGATCAAAAAGTCACATTATGCCAGTAAAAAGAACAACTCATCCTGCAAAAAAAGGCCTAAAACAGCTCAATCAACAAAATAATAAAAACATTATGGTGCTTAGTAGACGCAATGAAAAAGCAATTTCTCTCCAAATTAGTTTTTTCTTTAGTCAAACATAAAAAGTCAAACTTTAAAAAGCTGTATATATGGGGTATCACCATAACCATACTGACCTGTATAACATAAGCAACATGTTATCTATGCTATTCAGTATATAAAATAGAAAAACTTCAAAAAAATAAATAGCTGAATAGATTTTTTTTTTGCGACCCCCCCCAAAAAAAAATCTAATAAAGGTTAAACAACGTGGTATTAAACCCCCAAATATAGTGTTACTGCAATCCTTACGAAGATCAATTGTCCTCTAAATATTTTGAATCTAAAATCTTCTTAAAAATTTGGAAACTCGCTGATAGTACTGTAAGCCTCCTAACATTGTAATAAAATAAATTAACATAAAAAATTATGTCAGCACGAAGCAGACATATGGTTAATGTTAGTCGGCAAGCAATTTGGGTGGTAAGACTAACTGTATGATGAGTATAACATTTAGAAGTGAGAATAATAAAAAATGTCACCAAATTTCCTTTTTTTTTTGCAATATATTTCTATTAAAATATAGCATTATTGTGAAGTACAACGGGTCATGAAAAAAAACTGTCTGAAAATAAACTTGGTAAGAGTTCCAAAGTTATAACTGCAGATTGTGGCACAGGCAGATTTAAAAAATCGGGCTATGTCCTAGGGGTGAAAATGAGCTTAGTCCTTAAGGGGTTAAACATACCTCACTTCTGTGTTTGACCCCTATTCTAATAAGCAGATATTTTAGCTTTGTTTCCATAATACTTCAATAAGGATGTTGATTAGCCTTAATCTATGGACCAAATGATAAAGTTGAAGTTTTTCAGGACAATGTATGTCATAAACCAAAAAGAGTATCAGCACTTTTTCATAAAAGTTAAGGGAACACATTGCTTCAGCAACATCAGAGGATTAAATAGATGAGAAAATGGGGACTTTTCAACAGACTTTAAAACTGCTAATTTATTACATCATGCTAATTAAAAGATGCTGACTTTGTAATGGAAATGCATAGAGCCTGAGTAGAAAAGCTGTTAAGATAATTATATTTGTTACACAGGGGGCATAGTAGATTACAATTATTAGAATGCTGACATACTGCAGGGATGTTGATAACCACTTATTTGGTCATGAAGACCACATTTTGCAATTTCGTCAATTTGTGTCCATTTGTATTTTACTCTGATGCATTTTTCATTTAATAATTGATAACCCATATGTGCCCACATTCTCTAGTATTGCCAAGGAAGACATTTTTTCAGTGTAAATTACTTTTTACAGAACAATTTAGAGATCAAAAAATCCACTATGTCTAGCCCTGTGAACCAGTCAGCTTTTAAGTGAAAATAAGGTTAGTTAGCAAATATTTTTACACATTTTATTTGTGTCAATTGCATTTGGATAAGACAGCACATTTCAACCAGCTTAATGGAGTTTTACAGCAATGTAAAATTATTTAGAAAGGGAACCTGCTGGTAGTCAGTGCATCAGTAAAACTATACTTAAAGGGAACCTACCACCACAAATCTACCTATAAAGGTAGATCGGGTGGTAGGTGGATCAATGGGATGTGAGGATAGCCCTTTTAAGGGCTACACCCCGGGAGCCTCTTTTCTCCTCCTACTCAACATCTTCGGCGCGCAGCTGCTTGTAGCTGCGCGCCCTCGTCCGACGATCCTGCAGTCTGCGCAGAACAGCAGGCCCGCGCCTGCGCGGTCACTGCTCCGAAGCCGGGGCTGCACAGGCGCCCTAGTAGCCGCATAACAAAATTTGCATAAAAGTCTGATAAAAGTTACTAAAAAAGTGTGGGGACGTGAGGATTAGCCCTTAAAAGGGCTATCCTCACGTCCCATTGATCCACCTACCACCCGATCTACCTTTATAGGTAGATTTGTGGTGGTAGGTTCCCTTTAATGCTCTTTGAGAACTGCTGAGGTAGTGGTGCTTCTGATTCTGCCACCCGGTACTTATTAGCCAATCAGAGAACAAAGTAAGTATTGCCACCACCAGTGATTGGCCTACTGGCTTCTCTTTTAAACTATTTTTAATTTCCAGAAATCCCCTTTAAATGGCTCTTCCTATGAATTAAGTTAGGCCCTATCCTGCTGATTGGTGGGGATCTCAGTGATACAATCCCTACAGATCACATGAACATGAAAATCAGACTTCTATTTCCTTACCCGAGATGAGCAGAGCAGATGGTTGGGCATGGTTGAGCTGCCCCGTTCATCGCTATGGAGCTTATGTAGATTGCTGAGCGCCATACTTAGCAATCTCTGTCAGCTCCACAGAGATGAATGGGGCAGCTTGGACAATCGTGAACAGCTACTCCGCTCATCTCAGGAAGTGACAAGGGGTCCGACAGGAGTATATCAACCCCCTTTTCTCCTGTGGAAGTCTCATCATCCCCTTCCGTTGGGCCTAACTTGTTTTGTTGGACAACCCCTTTAGGGTATCTCATAGAGTACAAGTATTTAATACACTAAGAAAGTACCTATCATCAACAACATTGAACATGGGTACTTTACCACTGCAGTTTCCTTGTATATAGCAACATAAGTTTCTCATGTAGAAGTTAAATAAAGTAGATCAATACATCATCTTTATACCAAATGTCCTCTTTTGTCCTCCCTGTGGCTGCTATGTATGGAACAATTGACCAAGCTGTAATATTCACCACAGAGCTGTTCATTAAAAAAGGATTCTGTTGGATATCCAAGAAAAAAAAAAAGAGGGTTGTGTCCGGCACTCCGCTGATGGTATAAAAGCTTGTTTATTTAGTATACATTATAAAAGAGATATTGCATAGTCTCGTAGACCTATGCCTTTTGAACATGAGTCAGAAACCCGTAGGTCTACAGGACTATGCAACGTCTATCTCTTTTTTAATCTATACTAAATAAACAAGCTTTAATACCATCAGCCTGGAGTGCCAGACACAACCCTCTTTTTTTTTTTTTTAATACTCCGGGGTTTTCCAATAAACCTCGTGCACCAGACTCTCCAGACGATCGCTATCAACGGTCCAAGTGAGTGAGCGGCACACTCAAAACGTTTTTTCCTATTCTGCTGGATATACTTGGATATTCTGTTGGTTATACTTGGATATTGTATATTCTGTTGGATATACTTTTTTTTAACATGGCTATCCTATTATGACATCAATTCAAAATGGGCACAATTGTCAATATAATACGGAGAAAAAAAGCAGTAGCTTGTTTTATTGCATGACACATTTCGACCCAGTACTTGGGTCTTCCTCAAGTGCAGCTTATTCCAGAAGTGAGGACTAAAGTGACTTAATTCCTCAAGTAAAGGATACCATATAACATTGTTTGTAATTATTGTATTTATGCCATATGGTGATTTCCATAACATGCAACAATGACACCTTACACAGTTCTGTATATGAGCATTGTGATAGCAAGTTTTTTTTCTTTTAAGGCATCAAAACATAACAAAAACTATATATATTTGGTATCTCAATGACTGAACTGACTTTTAGAATAACGGGTTGTGTCATTTTACAAAGTGAAAACATGGCTAGAAAGAAGAATAGCTCAACTGTGTTTTTTTTGGTCAATTTAAAAACACTTTATACAGCTTTCCAGTACATTGAATGAAGTTTCAAATAACATCAATAGTCCACAAAAAAATAAAAGTCCTCTGTGTAAACAAAAATAAAAAAATTCTGGGTTTTGTAGTGTGATTAGTAAAAAATTCAGTGTTTTGGAATTGGTAAAAAACTCAAGAAGTGTTGAAAGACTTGGTAGAGCCTTTGTTTAATACATAGGCTTAGTTCACACCTGAATCAAGTGTTTCCATTACACTCTCCATTTTAGGACAGAAAGGAAGAATGGAAGTTGAATGGAAAGGCTCCGTTCACCATCTGCTCCCCATTGACTCCATATATGTATGGTTGCTTTCTGTTACAATTCCTTTATAACAGCAGAAAAAAAGATGCTGTGCTATTTTTCAGCTTTTCATGATAGTAGGGGGAGTGGAACGAGCAGAATGCTGAAGACTTATAACAAAAACAATATATTTTGTTGTAACTACCGTATTTTTCGGCCTATAAGGCGCACCAAAAATCCTTTAATTTTCTCAGAAATCAAAGGTGCGCCTTATAGGCCAGTGCGCCTTATATATGAACTTATACAGAAATGTACTACAGACAAGATGTACTGTACATTTACCAGTGTTTAATAGCTCCATTCCCAGAAATTTCCTGCACCTTCCCACACAGTACACAGGGTCCCTAGCTCCTGAAGTGCCCTGGCACCACAACTAACATTGTGCCCATCCTGCCCTCCCCTAGCACGGAGAGACCGGAGCTGCCATAGTGCCGACCACGAGGCAATCATCATCATCAGTAACCAATCCCCCATACCTGCCAGCCCTGTAACAGGGGAAAGAGAAGGAGCCACAGGGAACCCCACAGGAATAACACCCTGGCTGAGGAGGGAAGGAGAAGGGGCAGAGGGAGACCGCTTAACCCCTGCTGCATCACCCTGCATTAACCCCCAGCAGCCCATACCTCTGAGATCGGAGCTCTCTGACACGCTGAAGACAAGTTTCCCGGGAAGTGTAGCTGGCTTGTACTGTGCACAGGTCTGCCACCTGCTGGTCATTTTTAGGTACTGCATTTGATCCTGCGCCTTATACTCCAGTGCGCCTTATATATGAACCTAGATGTCTTAGCAGGCATTTATTAGAGGTGCGCCTTATACTCCAGTGTGCCTTATAGGCCGAAAAATACGGTACTATTTCCTTAGTGACTCTGAGAAATTCTGGAGCGCAGAAAACGATTACAGGGGTATAACTACAGGGGTAGAAGCCATAGCAGCTCCTATGTGCCCCATAGTGTCAGGGGGCCCCAGCATCTGGGGTATTGGGTGTGTATATGCTGTGTGTGGTATGTATATGCTGTATATATGTGTATATGCTGCATGGGTATACATGGTACTGTATGTATGTGTATATGGTGTATATATATTGTATGTATATAAATGTGTGTATATATGAGTGAATAAATGTGTGTGATTGTAACACTCATGTGAGCGTAAACAAGTATGTACTTTTTTAAGGGAGAAGGGGGGCACTTTTCAGAAGTCTGTTTGGGGATCCTGCCTCTACTAGTTATGCCCCTGATTACAGCATTAACAATAATATATTAAAGAACTTAATCCAGGAGTCAATGTTTTGTTTTAAAAAAAAAATGTGTTTTAAAGTTTGGTATTTTCTATACATCCTAAAATTCCATTAAAACACTTAACTTATAAATGCTCATTAGAAATTCCTAACTGCAATTTTTTTGCAGACTAGACGTGGGTTAATTTTCATTTCAAGGTAACAGGGAACAAAGCTTCAATGACATCAAATAATGTTAATACTTATTCATGAATTAGGAATACGATCATGTTCAAATGTCGTCAATTGAATTTTTCATTCATATACCCCAAATCCAAGAGATGAGATAGGATTAACACTGTGCTATTTGTGTGGACCATTGAAAGAGAGAATGTAAAATCTGGCAAAGCCACTGTTTGTTAATGTTTAAGAATGCATAAAGCTGTGTTTATGTTGCTATGGATTACCTATTCCCGTGTTTGGAGACCATTGTCCTCTGCTTCATTTACAAAGACAATCATAAAGACACAGCTCGCTGAAATCTCTCAAATACAAAGGACTTATCACCCTAAATGACTTGTATATTATAGAAAATGATTTCAGGACAATCTGTGATGTTCTTTCCATGTACTTGGATCAGTAAGAATATATGTTATGAAATTCATCCATTTTATTTTAAATAAGAAATAGACATATTGGGGCACATTTACTTACCCGGCCCATTCGCGATCCAGCGGCGCGTTCTCTGCACAGGATTCGGGTCCGGCTGGGATTTAAGATGGTAGTTCCTCCGCCGTCCACCAGGTGGCGCTGCAGCGCCGAAAATAATCTTAACGCCCCGGAATGCACCATCCCCTAGAAGGTGAAGGTGAGCGCTCCCCAAGCGACACATTTTCGGTTTTTAAATGCGGCGGTTTTTCCGAATACGTCGGGTTTTCGTTCGGCCACGCCCCCCGATTTCTGTCGCGCGCATGCCGGCCCCGATGCGCCACAATCCGATCGTGTGCGCCAAAAACCCGGGGCAATTCATGTACAAGCGGCGCAAATCGGAAATATTCGGGTAACACGTCGGGAAAACGCGAATCGGGCCCTTAGTAAATGACCCCCATTGTCTGTTCTCTATTATTCCTGTGATCTGCCTGTTCCAATATAATTCTTCCAATTGTCAATTATTACCTACTATATGGGTCAGGTCTTTCACCAGTGTATTCTATAGTTCCTTCTTCAGGATCATTCAGTACCTCTGATACAATAAATCTGCACCTTGACCGCATAGTACTAGGTAAGTACAGGTAAGTTCAGGTAATATGTGGTTTCTTTTACACTACAGAAAATACACTCTCCTTCTGATGATACAGCTAGAGCCCAATCAAAGTTACAAGCTTTCCTGTTGGCTCACATGGTGCCAAGGCTAAAGTAGGCATTAAGGAAGGGTACTTAAAGGAAGTTTAATGGACTTCAAATGTTCACGAGAAGACAACTCAATTTTAGAATCAATGTTTGAGCCAAGTCACTTGTTCTTACTTAAATTTATAGGTTTATTCACCAATATTTATTTTAGATCTTATTGTTTTATAGAAGACTTAAATGCTCGACTCCTAATACAGCCATAAAATGTAGATAATGCAGATGATTATCACATCTCACCATCTCTATCCATGGATTGGATAAAAGATCCCAGTTCCAAGGTATCCATTGCCAACACCAACTCAAACACATGTTGGGGATCCGAAGAGTTACCTAAATTCTATACAGAGGACACGTAGGAATAAAGGCACAACATAGGAATAAAACTTCTTTTGTTAGGGTACTCACAAAAGACCTATTTGAAAGTGCACATTCATTAAACAGTCTTTATACTAGAAGCCAAACACTGCCAGACCTAGTTGTATAAGAGCGGGAGATGAGAGTGAGCCGCCCACAAAAAGAGGGGGATATAAGCGGTGGCCCACAAAAGAAAGGGGAGATGAGAAGAAGCCACTATAATAGGGGAGAAAACAGGGGACCAGAAATAAGAGGGGGAGATGAGAAGGGCAAAATGAGGATGGACACAATATGAGAAAGACTACAATATAATGGGATAAATGAGAGTTCGTCCAGTATAAGGGGAAGATGAGAAGGCCACAATTTGAAGGGGATATTGGGGATGTTTTTTAATAAGAGGTTCTACTCAATGGTGGGCCTTAAGGCCCTGTTCACACGATGCTGTTTAATTTAGTTTTTAAATTGCATATGGAGTATGAACAAAAATGGGTTTAGACCAAAACATTTGTGTTCAGTAAAACGGAACATATGTTTTGCAATGATAAAAAACACTTGATCGCATGGGCATGTTCTTTGGGATGTACAAATTATGTACCACTGCTTCGAGAGACTTCTGCAAGACCTGAACATCCTCACTGTCACTCACTGGTGCTCATGAGATGGATCGTGGGCACATACATGCCCCTCTCTGTGGTGCGGGCCCCACTGCCTAGGTTCCTAGACTCACGCTCTCCACGCTCCTTCTCCAGATCCAACTAGGCCTTGTGCGTGTCCCCGCCACCTAGCTTTTCAGGATTGCGCACCGTCTCTTTAGGATTTAAGGGGCCAGCATCCTCGTGATTGGCGCTGGTTAATCTGGCTCTTCTTTATAATCCAGCACCTCCCTTTCTGCCTCGCTGGATCTTCAGCCATTTTCCAGTGAAAATTTCTCATCTGGATTTTAAAAATGTTGGGTTGTCATCAGAACCAGGATTAACAATAAAGCTTAATTGCAGACACCGGTGATAACTGATATATATGTTTATTGTAGCCTAGGACTAAAGTACAGTAAATTAACAATATCCAGAGGGTCGTTTGTAACTAGGGGTTGTATGTAAGTCGAGTGTTCTTAATTAGGGGACTGCCTGTAATGGTATTCTATCCAGTATATTTGTTAAGCATCAAAGTAAGTGTCATTGTCCTGCAAGAATTTCCAGTATTTGATTGTATTGAGGTATTGTACCTTATATTTTATTTAGTCTTAATAAAAGGTGTATATATAAATTACCGGTTGTACCTCTGGAGAGCTGGCTAGGCACTGTTAGCACAACTGAATGTATTGCCATGGATTTACTATTAATATTGAAAAGCTCCAAAATAAGTTTTTGCTTTATTCCCGATGTGCCGTCCCAGCCCTGCACCAGCACGTGTCAGACAACATAATCCGTGCCCTGACCAACGCCGTTTCTGACAAGGTCCACCTGACCACGGACACGTGGACGAGTGCTGCCGGGCAGGGCCACTATATATCGCTGACGGCACATTGGGTTAACTTGGTGGAGGCTGGGACCGAGTCTGACCCTGGGGCTGGTCATATACTGCCGACGCTCTGTCATGGCCATGCTGTTGCCCATAATTTTGGCATAATGGTGCGTTTAAGCAGCCTCAGAGGCATCCATGCATGCTGCCCCTGCTGTTTCCTGTCCATTTCCGTGGTGTTTCCATCCTTTTCTGAGGTTTCCAGGTGTTTGGCCAAGCTTCCCTGTGCAGAGCCTTGGTCCCCTTGAAAAATGCTCGAGTCTCCCATTGACTTCAATGGGGCTCGTTATTCGAGACGAGCACTCGAGCATCGGGAAAAGTTTGTCTCGAATAACGAGTACCCGAGCATTTTAGTGCTCGCTCATCTCTAGTAATTAGGTTCTTTCAGAATATTTACACTATATTGATTCTTGGTTTTTTTTGACATTTTTGAGACATTTTGAGATCTAAAAAAAACAGGCAAAAATAAGCTAAAACAAACAGAGATAAGATAAATGATACCTATTGATTTTATAATCAAGTTGTGATGGTGTTCCTTCGTTGGTGGATTTGGACAGAGATTAAATACTGTTGGAATAAGGGAAGTCATTTCTTCGGAAAGATGAGGCTGAAAAGAAGTTTTGAACATGAAGATGTCACTAATTTGGTTTGTTATTTTCTATTACGTGTAGGAAGGGTCTTTATTAATGTACAGTTCTACATGGGTATGTGATCAGCTATGGATATTTAAAGGGGTTGTCCAAGAGTTTATAAAATATACAAATGGCATGGGGGGCTCATGCCATTCCTCTGTTTGTTACAGAGGCAGGAACGCTTCACTCAAACAGCTTCCGCCTGCCTAACATGTCAACTCTTCTCCTTTGCTCACACCTGATACAGTATTATTTCAATGATTAGCATCCACAGTTGTTGAGGACGGGTGGGCATTTCATGTTTGGCATGCCAGATGGGCGGAAGTTGTCACATCAAAAAGTGCCTGCCTAGAGGTGGTGTGGGACAATGAATGTGCCTAAGGTAAGTGTAAGTTTATTTTCTTTACAGCCCCATAGGCCACCAATAAATTTTTAAATCAGACAACCCTTTCAAGCTATATAACTTATATAACTTGTCTTCCAGCTGAAAATCCAGTTATAAAATGAATTATTTACACACAACATACTAAGTGTCTCCAGAAGGATGAGATTATTTTTCACTGTTACAAAATCTTTGTTTCTGTAGTGTTGCTGTTATTGCCTATTCAGTAATTAATGGCTTGTAATTTGATGGACTCCCAATGAAATTAATTAAATTACTTGAGGATACCTACACTCATTATTTCAGGTCCTGTTGTCAGCCTGCTCCAAAAACTTTTGGAATATTTAGATCTCTAAATATAATGCACACAGCATAAATTATTTTCTGTTTTAGCACTTCTGTTGTTTATTTCTCTCTTTCCATTAAAAACCCATAACTTTTTTTCCATTTACAGAGCCGTGAAAGGACTTTGTTTTTGTGGGATAAGCTGAGATTTTCAAATATACAATTTTGGAACCTGCATGCCTTTTCGATTTTTTATTTATATTTGTAGGGGTGATTTAGATGTTTGGGCATTTTTTGTTCGTTATGGCATATACACCACTAATATTTATTGTGGGATGTATAATTATGCTTATTTTAATTTGCATTCTAAGGAAGGGAGTGTTGTGAACTTTTAAGATTCATTTAATCTTTTGTAACTTCTTCTTACTTTTTTACTATTTTTGTCCTACTAGAAAACTATGCTAAATGAGACACTTAAAACACCAGCTTTCCAGGGATGAACATTGGAATTTTGTTTATTGTAGAAAATTAAAATACATGTACAGTGTACACCATGACGCATAAGGCCCTCTAATGTTCACTGTCCGCTATTGGCTCCACCCATCTGGCGGTAAAGAGCCAAAAATATTGACCCCAATTGGTGGGGCTACAGAGAACTTTTCAACAAGAGGAGTATCAATAGCAGAATGCCTATAAAAGGATTCAAGGAATTAGTTAAGATGGTGAAAGATCCTTTCTCACTGGTGGAAATTCATTTTTATTTTTCCTATTTCTCTGGAGCAAAAATGTTGCAAAAAAATCACATAGCAGTTTCTTTTTTACAGCAAAATGCTACGATTAACATTTTAATAAAGTTCAAAGCCACGCAAGGCCTACTTTTTTTTTAAAGGTCTAGCGTATAAGAAAAAATAAAAACCTGATTTTGAAAATGATCCAAAATTGAATACACAATATAAGCCAAATTTGACAAAACCACTTTGATAAATCTGACGGGCCAGCAGAACTCCAAAGACAGTCTGAAAACTAACTCAATATACACGTTTAATAAGAAATTCCCATTAACTTCTGAAGAAATTTTTATTTTGTATTAAATGGCCATCAACATGTCCAATGTGTGTCTGTGTCCCCAGGATAACACCATGAATGACTGTGTAAATGGAAGCTCTGAAGATGAGTTTTATATCGTCGCCTTCTCTATGTCTTCAGTTAAACAACTTGGGCTATTTTTAGTATTACTGATTATTTATTTTCTGGTTGTTTTGGGGAATTTGACAATAATTATTCTTGTGTGTTTGGTATCAAAGTTACACACTCCGATGTATTTCTTCTTGTGTAACCTCGCCATTGTAGATATCACATCTACCTCTACGTGTGTTCCTAAGCTGCTTATGATTTTACTGACTCAAGATCACAGGATCTCATTTCCGTGTTGTTTTACTCAGATGTTTTTCTTCATTTCATGCGCTGATTGTGAAATCTTTATGTTGACAGCTATGGCTTATGATCGCTATGTGGCGGTATGTAAGCCCCTCCAATATCACACACTAGTGATAAAGAACGTGTATGTTGTAATGGCGGCCTCCGCATGGATACATGGCACTTTGAATTCCCTGGTACACACAATACTTACCTCGATGTTACAATTCTGTAATTCACATGATATTAATAACTTTTTCTGTGATCTAAATTCAGTGGTTGCACTTTCCTCCACAGATGCGACAAGCCAGAATGTGTTTATGGTTTCTGAAATTTTTATTATTACCTTAGTACAGTTCCTTCTCACTATAATCTCTTATATTTTTATCATCTCCGCCATCTTGAAGATCCGATCCTCGGCAGGACGTATAAAGGCTTTCTCCAGCTGCACCTCCCACCTCATCACTGTTATATTATTCTATGGGCCAATAATATTTTTATACCTGAAACCTGAATCTGAAGACTCTAAAGATCTGGACATGTTACTTTCGATGCTTTATTTGCTGGTGGTACCTATGTTAAACCCTCTGGTTTACAGTCTGAGAAATAAAGAGGTTTGGGAGGGTGTTGTTATATTAGTTAAGGCTGTAGAATTCAACCTTCTCAAGTAAATATGTGGTTCAGAGAAGTGACAGAATTTTTGATTCACTGAATAGTTTTGTATAAAAAAATGTTCTTTCTAATTGTTATGCAATTTAAATATCCTTTTAGTACATTGCAATAATTAAGATGGGTGTGGTTCCTTTTTTCCAGATGTGTCCAGTGTTATAAATATTACTTTCTCCATGCTCTAGAAAAAGTTGGACTTTGAACTGTTTTGTTAATAGTGATTTAGTGCAATCATTTTCATTATTCATATATATATATACATTCAATAAAACATCTAAAGAAAAGAGTCCAGCTCACCTCTCTCCGGTCCTGGTGCAGGAAAGTAAAAAACTCCGAGAACCTCCAGCCGACAAAATCTTTAAGCAAATGCTTCAGCACTCAGAGTTCCGGTGAGAAAATAGTTAGCTTTATTCCATTAAAATCCATAACGTGCATAAACAGAGGTGTCGGTCACAAGACAGGTACAGGTATTCGACCTATGCGTTTCGCTTACAGAAGCTTAGTCAAGCGAAACGCGTAGGTCGATACTGTACCTGCCTTGTGACCGTCACCCTGTTTATGCACGTTATGGATTTTAAGGAAAAAGCTAACTATTTTTCACCGGAACCTGAGTGCTGAAGCATTTGCTTAAAGATAATATATATATATATATATATATATAATAGTAATATATAATTGTATTTTGATACATAAAAAGCTTAAAGGGAACCTACCAAAGTGATTTTGGATACTGAACCACCCACACGTTCTTATGAACTGGTGGTTTAATAACCCAAATCACCCTGTAGGATTTTAAGCGATCAAGGGGAAAAAAAACAAACTAACCTCGCTCCTCAGGGTAAAGTACCCTGAAAAGTAGTATGAAAAATTATAATAATAATAAAACCTAAAAGTTCAAATGACCCCCCCTAGAGCTAATATAAAAATAAAAAGTTAAATCATTAAAATGAAAGGTATCACCGCGTCCCAAAATGTCCGGTATATCAAAATATAATAATGGTTATTCCCGTTGTTGAACTCTATAATGAAATATAGTGCCCAAATGTCTGAGACACCACTTTTTCGCTATTTTGCAACATATAAAAACTTTTACAAAAAGAGGTTGATAAAGAGGTTGTAGAGAGCTCAAAATAGTAGCAATGAAAACTTCAGCTCAATGTTCAAAAAGTTACACATTACGCAACTCCATATGCTGAAGTATGAGAAAGTTATTAGTGTCAGAAGATGGAGAAAAAAAATAATTTTTTTCTTACATAAGATTTTCATTTTTTTAAATGTATAAAAACACAATAAAACCTGTGTAAATTTAGTATCCCTGTGAATATACCGAACTAAAGAATAAATAAGAGGTGGATCTGCAGCAAGAAGGAATGAGGACATTGGAGCGTGGAAAAGGTTAGATTTTTTTATTTACTTGTACATATACAAGTTATTTACTGTTATTGACAGTTTCTGTCTCTGATTGTCTCTGTGTGCTTCTGTCTGTCTCTAACGGTCTCTGGCTCCGACTGTCTCTTTCTCTGACTTTGTTACTGCCCATCTCTGTCTCTGATAGTCTGTGACTATTTCTGGCCTGGACTGCCTCTGTCTCCGACTATCTCTGTCTGTCTCTAACTGTCTTTGTTTCTGACTGTTTCTGATTATCTCTGTCTTTCTCTACGGTTTTCTCTGTCTTTCTGTCTTGACTGTCTCTGACCATTTCTGTATCAAAGTGTCTCTGACTGTCTCTGTCTGTCTGCCTATGATAACCAGCCAAAGCTCAGAGCTAATGACCTGTGGCAGAATGGTAACCAATCATGGCTCAGCTTCCAAATGCCACAGTGGCAGCAGACATTGGTTAATAAGTGTATTTTGGAAAGTGCAGGGTGAAAATTTGGGCTCAAAACTGAGTCTGAAGAAAATTTGGTTAGTTAAAAATCTCTGAGTTATTTACTGTTATTGACAGTTTCTGTCTCTGATTGTCTCTGTGTGCTACTGTCTGTCTCCGACTGTCTCTTTCTCTGACTTTGTTACTGACCATCTCTGTCTCTGATCGTCTGTGGCTATTTCTGGCCTCGACTGCCTCTGTCTCTGACTATCTCTGTCTGTCTCTAACTGTCTTTGTTTCTGACTGTTTCTGATTTTCTCTGTCTTTCTCTACGGTTTTCTCTGTCTTTCTGCCTTGACTGTCTCTGACCATTTCTGTCTCAAAGTGTCTCTGACTGTCTCTGTCTGTCTGCCTATGATAACCAGCCAAAGCTCAGAGCTAATGACCTATGGCAGAATGGCAACCAATCATGGCTCAGCTTCCAAATGCCACAGTGGCAGCAGACATTGGTTAATAAGTGTATTTTGGAAAGTGCAGGGTGAAAATTTGGGATCAAAACTGAGTCTGAAGAAAATTTGGTTAGTTAAAAATCTCTGAGTTGTAAATATATATACAAAGAAATGCAACACTCCCATAGTAGTGAAAAAAGGGTTTGATCCAGCTCAGGTTGATTGGTCATATCTTGACTAACCTAACCATTTATAATTACAAGCTCCATGTGTTTATGTCAGCCATCCTGACCCTGCTTTCCCAAGGTCCTAAATGTTATAATTGTTTTTTCACCAAAACCACTCAGCTCAGGGATTAACCAATATATGTTTCCACATCAATGTAGCTACAGCATTCTCAAGGTATGTTTGCTTCATAATTCATCAAATCAAATGGTAGGTTTCCTTTAAGCACACTGAACATCAAGGGAGAAGGCGGTTGCCATAAAAATGAAAAGATTGCTTCTAATCAGGATACATTTTAAGTCGATTTAGTGACCAACATTGTGGAGCAACTAAGGCAGGACTATCCATCTTAGATAGAACTGTCCAAGTAAGAGTACCCACTGGACCATTTATCAATGGAACTGCAGCAGTGGATGTAGAATATTGTAACCAAGAAGGTTTTCCAGTGCATCATGTGGTCAGAAGGGGTCCTGCTTCTTGTATAAATAATAATAATTATCTACAAAGTGAGGGAGAAGTTTATTTCTCTGCATCTCCACCACATTAATTACACTGAATATGAAATGAGAGGTAGAGCAAAGGGTCTGGTAGAAAGCTGATGGGCGTTCTGGGACCCTTTTCTAGTGTTTGGTGGGCCCACAGTTATACAATACAGGCAGTCCCCGGGTTACGTACAAGATAGGGTCCGGAGGTTTGTTCTTAAGTTGAATTTGTATGTAAGTCGAAACTGTATATTTTATAATTGTAGATCCAGACAAAAAAAATTTTGGCCTCAGTGATAACTGGAGTTTAAACATTTTTTGTTGTAATGGGACCCAGGATTATCCCTAAAGCTTCATTACAGACACCTTACAGCTGATCATTGCAGTCTGGGACTATAGTAAAGCATTCAGAAAGCTTCACCAGAGGTCAGAAGGGTGTGTCTGTAACTATGGGTTGTCTGTAAGTCGGTGTCCTTAAGTAGGGGACCGCCTGTACTTATTTCCTAGCCTATGAAGAAGTGATAAACATCAATGGTGAGAAAACCCCTTGTAGAAAGGCATACATTGGGCTTCATATAAGATTTTCTGAATCTTTTATACCACAAAATGTTATGAAGTGCTGTAAAAATTATTTTAAATACTATATTCAATGTATCCAATTATTTTAACAACAAGACTAAAATATTACTAAGACTAAAAACTATTCATTATCTAATTTCCTCTTTGTCTTTTCGGCTTCTCTTTAGCATACAATGCTGTGACAATGAAGGTGTCTCCTGGAGAAATATTTGTGAACTGAGCTGACATAATAATACTCCAGATTTAAAGGCTACTTACAGATAGTACACTAGCTCAGACACAGATCATTTGCGAGACAGTCGGGGGATATGTTTTAATATGCGCTTTACATAATTTCTTTTTTCAATAATGCAACATAAGCAAGTGAAAGCTATATTAATGCTTTTGGGGAAATCACCGGAATTTGCAGTGTATTAAATTTGCATACAAGCTTTTATTGTTTCCCACCGTATGTCTTCTGATGATAATACGCTCTACAAATTCAAAACAATATTGTTGCAGTACGATAGAATTACACAAATGCCAAACTCTCTAAAGGACTGTATTATTCACTCCAAAAAATGTCTCCACCAATTTTTATCACTGTCTCGCTAACAATACAATCAATCCCGCTTTTAAAATTGTAAAATGCACTTTGTTTGTTGTAAGAAATTCTTAACCCCTTAATGCCACTTTGGATTTTGATGGCTGTTTATGGAACATTCAGCAGAACGCAGCATCTTTCCGGCTAAGCAATCTTGAATGTGCACATTAAGTGACTGGGCGTGAGCGGGTGTGGTATGCGACTATAAGTTGCGTTCCGCTTCCAGCGTCTGGGGTATGGAGAGCTGAACGCTGGTGGATGATCTTGAGAGGATCTCTGGAGGCGTACGACATCGGCGGTTTTTGTGGAACAGGGTCCTGGGCAGGATGGGCGCTGATCAGCTGACACAGGGAAGGAGCAGTGTGGTGTGGCCGGCCGGAGGTTGAACGGCTTGTGTGCGCACACGATTTGAGGGTGTTTTTAGCATTCATATCCCTGGCATACATTAGTGGTTAGTATTACGTATGTGGTGGATACCCCTCGCTGGAGGCCTGTTGGTTGTGGCTAAGTTGTCACACCACCAGTCCGTCGGTCATCCTGTTGTCCTATAAGAACTCCGACTCTTCGGAAGATCTACCCCTCGCCGCAGAGCCCTCGCCACGGGAGCTCCCTAGGTTTGACACATTTTGGCGCGATGCATCTCGCTCTAGCGCCCTGCCCTTCTCCATCCTGGACCCCACCACTTATATGCCCTGCTTCCAACCTGTTCTGTCGAAGGACTTCTCGCTCCGTCCAGAGCACTTGTGTGTCATCCCGGCCTCTCAACCCACTCTTGGTGTCTCGTCCACCCCTCATCCTCCCTCCACCTACAGTCTGGTTCTCCCCCCTACACGGACTTCCTGCCCTGACAACACACTTCCCCACTTCCGACAACCTGTCTCCTCCATCGTCGGACACCTCCTTGACACACGTCACTACTCAAGAGTCATCATCAACCCCAGACTGTGACTAGGTGGAAACCTGGGCATCGGAAAATGCTCGAGCAAAGCAACCGGCAAGTGGTTTGTGACTGTGGAAGGGTCCAGACACATTCCTCAGAGTACTCGCCCGGTCAACATGCCAAATTTGTCCTGGGTAGTGGGCAGACTGGGGGGGAGGAGCCTGACGTCAGGAGCTGGCTGGATGCGTTTTTCGGACTGGGTGGACTGCGTGGAAGAACTGCTGTGGACAAAATGGCTCGAAGCATGGTCAGCAATCACGACTGTTCACCTTTCGCATCTGTTTGCTGGCTCAACAGTGCCTAAGCCACGATCCCATAAGCTTTCACAAATGAAACCTAGGGAGTGTATGCGCTCTGCGGCGTTCCCCGATCCCTCATAAGCAAGGTGTGTCTCACCCCGTCCAGGACCAGCCGTGGCCTCTGTGACCACCTGCAGGTAGTTTTGGACGCCCACTCCACCGCCGTCGTCACTCCTAACCACCTAGCCCTCGGATCAGTTAAACATTTTACAATGAGAGTTATATAGCTTTTAATTTTTTTAAACTTTTTTTTGTGTTTTTTTTTATTTTTTTTATTGTGTTATTTTGAGTTTTTTTAAAAAACACCAAACAATGCTATCCTATTGCTAATGGCTAGTTTTCTACCCAAGTATAGAAAGCACACTACTAATGCCAGATAGATGACACTGAGTTATTAAACAAATACGCTAGAACTACAAAAAGTACAAATGGCTGACTGTCCTCAATGAAATCGCAACCCCTACTAATTTTCCCATGTTTTTCCCTTCGATTCTTTGCATGGATAACTTGCGTCACTCAACGCAGATCAAACAGGCGTCGGCGCGTTCTCACACATTGCTCGACAATTCCGCTAGTCAGGATGCACTCACAGCACAGATTACCAGCCACACAGCAATCAACCAGAAATATATTATAACGCTACTGTATGCCGTATGCCGTGACCCCCTATGCGCTACCTTTCTTCCTAGCCACGTATGAAACACCACTACTATTGCCAATAGAGGAATGACTCTAGAGTTTATAAATCAAACAATCAACGTAAATAAAAAAAGCAAATGCAGACTGTGGCTATTGAATCCAGAACCCCTACTAATTTCCCACTTCCGGTCTTTGCAATGGATATGTGCTTCACTAAGCGCAACACATACGGCGGTCCACAGATCTCACTACAAATTGCTCACAAATTGCTAGTAGTGCCTGCAGGCAAGTACAGCCACCATCAATCAACCAGAAATCACAATATATAACGCTACTTCGGCGTAAGCCTGTTTGGATTCTCCTATGGCTATCTTTTCTAGCCAAGTATGAAAGCACACTACTATGCCAAGTGATTGAGATGACAATGATTATTATACAAATAAACGTAAAATAAAAAAGAAAATGGCGACTGTGCCTAATTTAAATCCAACCCCTACTAAATTTTCCCATTTTGGTGGTTTGATTGGATATGTGTGCCACTAAGCAGCTACACAACAACGGGTTAGCAAGTCCCCCTAGTCCTCCAAAATTCCTCACAAATGGTACTCAGATCAAATACAAAAAAAAAAGTAGAACGTTATTGGTCCTAAAGAAGGACTTTGGGTTCTTTGGAGATCCTCCTCCTAACAGTAAGCTAATACTGAACACCCTAACGCTTTCCCTGACCCAGCATCTCTCCCTTAGCGGCATCCAGACAACAGAATGATCCGCAGCACGCGCTGGGCAAGCGGCTAGTCTATCCCCAGGGTCCCGATCTGCGCCATGCCAACCCACTGCTATCGACGTGTACGGGTACCACGTCAATGCTGGGTGGAGTGCAGAGTCTCCTGGCTTGTGATTGGCTCTGTTTTCTGCCGCCAAAAGCAACACGGACACGGAGCGGACGTGCCATCTGTTCCTCGAGCGGTGGTCCGAAGTCTTGTTCTTCCGAGCAACGAGCAGTTTCGAGTACGCTAATTGCTCCAACAGCATCAACGCTCGGACGAGCATTTTCTCATTGGGTCACTCTCTAGTAATAATTTCCAATTCCCCAGAGGTGTAAACATTACCATCATACTATTATAGGGCCAGACACACAAGACCAATGAAAGCCACAGAGCAGAGGATAGTGATAAATATAGTGATATATGATGTTCAACATAGATAGATAGATAGATAGATAGAATCACGATTATAGTTTGGAAGTGCTGTTCCATGGGGCAGAAGGAAATCATAGATTACTCTGATGTTGTTCAGGACCATGTATGAAATCCAGGCAGTTCAGTGTAGTGTAAGACCGGGATTAACAGAACAAGTACCGTTGAGTATCTCTGGTCTAATATGGTTGGTAAAATGTATCAATTTGTCTTTTTTTTTAATTTTTAGAGGAGTTTTTGGAGCAATGTACAAAGTTTGGAGAATAAAAGGTCTGCTATTTAGGTACTTACAGGGGTATTCCCATTTCAGCAAATAAATATTTTTCTTTGCATGATGAAAAGTTACAAATTTCCAATATAATTTCTGTATCAATTCTTCACGGTGTTCTAGATTTCTCGATTTCTGCTTGCTGTCATTCTGACCATGGTCACACAGGTGTACAGTTCATTACTGTCACAGAGAGTAACCAGAGCTGTGTGATATAACAAGCCGTGCACCTGTGTGACCATGGTCAGATTTCTATCTACTGGAAGCTTCCTATAGAATGACCGCAAGCAGAGATCTAGTAAACCATGAGAAATTGATACAGAAAGTATATTGGAAATTTGTATATCTTTTACCCACACAAACAACAGTATTTTTTACCTGAAATGGAAATACTTCTTCAAAGCTTAACCTGAATTGTTTTCTCCCATAAAAACAATTCAGAGGAAAAGTTGAGAAGAGTAGAAATTCAAGCTCACTCCTAAGTATATAAGGCAGCAACCAGTTAGCACTGTGATTGACAGGAGTTTGTAATGTTATCTCCAGGTTCCCAGTTGTAAGCTGCAGGGGAAGGAGAATTTTTTTTTTTTTTTTCAATCCGGCTTGAGAGGCCGGGTGAACACAGTGCTTCTGAGACGGAGGAGAGTCCTCGACCAGAACAGGTTGGAAGAGGCAGTGGTGGGGCCAGACGGAGAGGCAGGGCCAGAGCTGGCAGGCCGGGTGAACACAGTGCTTCTGAGACGGAGGAGAGTCCTCGACCAGAACAGGTTGGAAGAGGCAGTGGTGGGGCCAGACGGAGAGGCAGGGCCAGAGCTGGCGCTGATGCACCAGCTCTGGCCCGATGTGCCGTCCCAGCCCTGCACCAGCACGTGTCAGACAACATAATCCGTGCCCTGACCAACGCCGTTTCTGACAAGGTCCACCTGACCACGGACACGTGGACGAGTGCTGCCGGGCAGGGCCACTATATATCGCTGACGGCACATTGGGTTAACTTGGTGGAGGCTGGGACCGAGTCTGACCCTGGGGCTGGTCATATACTGCCGACGTTGGGGGGGGCTATAATTGTCCTTTTTATTTAGCAGAGTTAGTGTAGGGGCATGTTAAGTCACCTCGAGCAAATGTTATCTTAGGACTTGTCGATCCCCCGCCTTGTTTTTCGGGGGTCAATTGTGCACCTATCCTCTACAGGCAAATGTGGTTTATTTATAAACACACTTTGCTACACAGTTGCATATGTAAAACTGTGGTGAACCTAATGTCTTTCTAGTGACCCCAGCTGGGGGTTAGTCCTATTTTCAGTGCAAAGTTGGAACCTATACTTGTCCTTCGCCAGTGACTGTACACAACTAATCTGGTCCACCTCACTACTCTGTAGATTTTTAAATGTAGTTGTAGCTCACCATAAGTGTTGTGCTAGTGGCATTTATATACCCCCCCCCCCCCCCCCCCACTCCGGTGCATCATTCTGTTGCTGTTCAGTGTAGGTTAGAATAGCCATAGCAATAGGATAGCATCATTTGTTTAAAAATCAATAAAATAAAAAAAACACAAAAAAAAAAAAATTTAAAGTTTACACTTTAATTTTAGAAAATGTGTAACCCTAGGGGTAGGGGGGTAGAGGAGAACTGGGCGCGGGGAAGTCCAACTACTGCAGGGGTAGAGGCCGTTGGTCCTGGCGGGGTGAGACACCACCTGCTTGATGAGGGAGCAGGGAACGCCGCATAGCTCACTCATAGGTTCATCATTCTAAAGTTACTGGAACTCGATAGGGTTAGTTTTAAGTTGGTTAGCGAGTGTTGAGGACAGAAAACAGATGCGGAAAGAGGTGATGTCGTGGATGCGGACAAATGCTCTAGCCATTGGTCCACCAGTCAATCTTCCACGCAGTCCACCATGTCACCGAAATCAGCACCATCCTCCAGCTCCTCAGCCTCGGCCTCCTTCCCCCCAGTCGCCTATACCAGCAAAATTTGCATTTGAACCGCATACTCTGAGGAATGTTTTCGGACCTTACCACAGCACAAACACTTGTCGGGTAGGTTGGTGAGCTATTTTCCGATGCCCAGGTTTTTCCACCGGGTCGCAGTCTTGTGGGTTGGTGATGATGACATTATTGACAAGGGAGAAGTGTTGTTGTAAAGAGGTGTCGGGACGATGCGGAGGACGGTTGTAAGACAGTGGTGAGTTTGTGTCAGGGCAGGAAGTCCGAGGGGGGAGCAGACTGAGGGATCGGAGGAGGATGATGAGGTGAGGTACAGACACAAGCTGGTTGATAGCGGGGTTGAACACAGTGTTCTGAGACAGAGGAGGTCTATACCAGAACAGTCGGAAGGAGGCAGTGGGGGGGCACGACGGGAGGAGGCAGGCCAGAGCTGGTGCTCAGCGCCCAAATGTTTCACGTAGTAGCTCCGTGGCGAGGGCTAGATTTCAGGAAGCTGGAGATTCTTTAAACCCTTGCCCGACATTTTGACGTAATAGTACTGCATCGCGGGAGGTGCTTCCGCAAAATGCAAGTACTATTACGGAAGCTTCTGGCCCCGGATCCTGAACGGAGGCCGGGCCAGAAGAAGCTACGGGGGTCGGCTCTATGTATAGCTGACAACCGCCTCTAACCCCGCGATCAGGAGATTTCTCCGATCGGGGTGTTAACCCCTACACGCCGCGGTCGCGATGACCCGCGGGAACGGTTGTGTTGTGGTTAGAGGCATTAAGTTATTTAAATGGAATCGGACCCCCCCGCGGCCCTACAGGGGGGGTCCGCTCCTCGTCGCAGCACGGGACTGCCGGTGCCCGGGGACTGTTTTTTGCATCTTCCTCTGGTGCCGGGTCCCGGCCTCCTGGCAGGACCCGGGCTGTAAGACACTGGCGATGCGCGCAAGCCAGCATGCTCAGGTCTTACATTACACAGTGCAATACATATGTATTGCACTGGTAACCTTTTAAAATAGCTTGAACAAGTGATCAGCTACCCGGTGAACGTGGTATAAAAAAAAAACCAAAAAACTTTGACCAAAAATTAAAACTTTTTACCAAAGTGCCTTTACAAAAAAATGTTCTAAAAAGTCGAATCCGAAAAAGTTACAAGCACCAAAATATACCAATAAAAAGAGCATTGTCACGCAAAAAATAAGCTTACAACCAGCTCCTAAAACAAAAAATACTATAATATGCTGCTATAAAAAATGGCATACTAAACAATGCAATTTTTTCTATTCTAGTTTTCCTTCAATAAAATTGGAAAATTAAAAATCAACTATATAATGAGGTATCACCGAATCGTAGCTGATCCGTAGGACATAAAGATTAATATATTATTGTTATGCTACAGTGAAAAACCCCCCCAAACAAATGCTTAAAATCCAAAAACAAAGAATTGATTATTTTATTTCATCCCACACGTAAAAAGTTATTAAAATTCTTCAATAAGCTTAAAACCACTAAAATTAAGTGTTTTTTTTTACAGTGCATCTGTCTCGAAAAAAAATAAGCCCTATTTGTCTAAATTGCTTAAAAAAAATAAATAAAGATTGTATAGCCTATCAAACGAGCGTTTTGTTATGGAACGGTGCGGCAGTAGTGAACTTTCCCAAAACACCGGCACAGGTAAGACGCGCGGCTGTGCATGATCGCGGGGTAAGACGGTGGTTGTTCTGGACAGCCATCCATCCTGCCCATGGACCAGAAGGGTTACGTCCCACCCCCACAACACCCAGTTTATTATCGCTGTTACTGGCTCATCAATTCAGACGAGCCGAAGCAGCGAATTTACTTTATGACGTCAGTAATACCGGTTCACCATGTCTATAGACACAGTGATCGGGGCCAGAGTGCGGCTGTTCATGACAGCCACCAATTTTGCATTGCGGTTCCTCCAGAGGGGGGTTGTCTGCCCCCCGGGCAAGCATCAGGAAATTCGGGGCCCCATAAGCAAAAGTTTGAGGGCCCCCAACACACCCCAAAACGAAAACCAGACCGCCTGACCCCGCAGGTTTGGAAAAACCCCTTTCACAAACAGGGTTGAGGCCTGTTGCTACGACAAGGCACATCTTTGTTAGATGCCAATAGGGAGTCATACTTTTGGTCAAGTATCTTTACTATAGTGCAAATATGGCATCAAAAAACTAAAGCATGGTGAACAGTAAGTAAACATTATAAACTGTGTTTAACAGACAACATATAACAAAATAACATAATAAAGTGCAAATGCAGGGCCGCCCACTATCTTTATGATTTTAATAAAGAATTGTTGTAATTGCCAGTGGGGTGCTCCAGTGCACTAAGGGGCTCTTAACGTCAACCCTCCACCAGTCCTGAGGTAATCTGAAAGTAAGTCCTGGGAACCGTGGCCTCCTCAGCAAAACCTTCTGTGAATCACTGACATAAGGGTCAAGACTTCTATTTCTCAGGAAACTAAGGGAGAAAAGAAAAAGAAAGGAGGCGTTCATGCATGCCCCCAAGGAAGAAAACCTAAGTCCAGCACCTGCACACTGGATTCACAGGAGGCTGCGAGCAAGGCACAGGTATTGGATTTGGGATCAACGCCGGACTGGCCGCTGGGTGACATAAGGACCCTTAGGTGCACTGGAGCCTCCCACTGCTCCCAAGCTGGTAATTAAATAATTTCTTTATAAAAAGCCATTAAAGATAACCATAGAGGGCATTGTTGAATGAACTGATAAGTGCGAAAGTCAGGGTTAATTAGGTGCATAGCATGCATACCTTCAGGGTCTATGATGTGCATCTGGTGCTCGAATTTCCCTTTGAAACAAGGGGGAGTATATATAAAGACAAAAAAATCACTGTACCACACTATAAAATAACTTATAGATGCATGCATCTATAAGTGTGCTTTTACACGTAGCGTGTTTGCTGCGTGTTCTCATGGACGGACCTGCCACAGAAAACAACCCACTGCGGGTATCTTTCCTTGTTGACTATAATGGATTCGGAATTAAAATCCGCAGTTTTAGTGATCACAGTATAGTAGGCAGTCAAAGTGTATTGGATTTGGATTGGATTGTTCAATGGGAGAAAATTACCCGCAGCGGGTTTTGCTGGAGCTGGGCACGAGAAAACACGAGCGGGGAAAACATGAAGCAAAAGCATGCTACGTGTTGAAAAGGCCTGATTGATGCTGATGCTGCCTCCATTGCAAGTGACAGACCTGGCGATGCCCCCCCATGTACCTGATTTATTTGGAAGATGGAGAACAGGGCTTTTTTGAAGTTTTATTATGAGGGGATTTATGTAACAAAAATATTTAATTTCATATATGTTAGGTGGCCCCACAGTAGGGCATGTAAGTGTACCATTAAAAGAGCCCCTATTCACCAAATCCTTAGGGGACTTGTTAAATGTATTGGTGTTGATGAAACTACAGCTCCCAGATATGGCCGTAGATGTATAGTAAAAGGGATAACTGAGATTCGATGTTGTAAACAATGCTACAAAATGCACCACCTCATAGCGTACAATCACCCAGGTGACTACAACATCTATCATCAAGCAGTAGCAGAAGAATAATCATTTACCATTAGGTACTTTACAGGTGACATCTTTCTGAGTTCTGAAGCTTTATTCTTTCTAGTTGGTTGTGCTTTATCTTTACCCAACACTTGGCATCCTGACAGAACGACACGATAATCTCAGTGCCATCATTGTGCTGTGCCCTGAATAAAACAGCAGGCAATAGTGCTGACACACAGAGGGCCCCAATAGTAATGCGTACATACTCGAGCCCTATGTATTATAGTGCACATTACACTGATGCCTCATGTTTATAGTGCCATATGCCCTCTGTGTATGTGCCCACATTTAACAAGTCGCATAATTGTGTTATTATCTCTGTAACAGTGACACGCTGTGTTGTGTTATCTGAACTGTGACAAATTCACTTGTGTATCCTGTACATGCATTCCTGTGCTGTTATCCCGTAAGTGACATCGTATCTGTACAGTTACATGACGTGTTATCCCTGCACAGTGGACCATCTACTGTGTGTTATTATCCCTAGAAGAGTCGGGTTACTTTTGGGTTGTACTATTAGGTCGGCAACTAGTGGATAGAAAATTGGCCCATCCCCAGTAATATAGCCATCCGCACAGTAAGAAAATACTCATTCACCTAGCGGTAAGAAAATAGTACTACCCCCCCACCCGTGAACGGGCTACCCTCACCAAGGGCAGATAAAGGGTTCTGTTGCCGTTTTTCTATTCAGGCGTAATCGCAGACCGCGCAGGATAGAAATCAGGGCACTTCCTCCCCACCCCCAGGTATATGAAATAGGGCCCTCACCCCCACCCCACGGATAAGAAAAATATTGGGCCTCATACCCCCAACCCAGGATAGGAAATAGTGGGCCTCACCCCCCACGCCCAGTTTAGAAAGAATAGGCTCCCTCCACCCACCCAGGATAGAAAAATAGGGCCTCTACACCCCACCCCAGGATAGAAAATAGGGCCTCACCCAACCCAGCCCCAGGAAGTAGAAATAGGGCTTCCTCACCCCCCCATCGGCGTAAAGGGGGAAGACACCCTCATAGCGACGGGCGGCGGAGGTATCCATGAGAAATAGAGGCCAGTACCAACAACTACGAGAACACCACACAGCCATCTACCGGACTCCTATTTTTTTCCCTTACCGCAAAAGGGGCCTCTCTTTCACGCCCGCTTTTTCGCAGCCTCCATTTGGAGTTAAGACATATTTTCAGCCTCCCGTTCTACTTCGCCCTCATGACCTACAGGTTCAAAAGGGAGACTCCCTACAAAACCCAGCAGGATACGAATATAGAATCCCCCCCACTCAGATAAGAACATAGGGGCTCCATACCACGGATGGAGAAAAGGGACCCCTAAACAAACCCACCCCCACGGATCAGAAAAAGGCCCTCCCCCACCAGATAGAACAGGGCCCTCCTCACCCCCCACCCCCAGGATAGAATAGCCCTCACCAAAGATAGTGGCCCCCTCCCCCACCCTCAGGATAGAAACTCCACCAATGTGAAAAGGCCTCCCTCCACCCCCCACCCAGGATTAGAGAAATCAGGGGGGCCTCCCTCACCCCCAACCCAGGATAGAAAAATTAGGGCCTCCCCTCACCCCCACCCAGGATAGAAATAGGGCCTCCCTACAACCCCCCCCCCACCATGGATAGAAATAGGCGGCTCCCACCCCCCACCCCAGGATCGAAAATAGGGCCTCCCCCACCCCCAGGATAGACATAGGGCTCCCTCACCCCCCACCCCAGGATAGAAATAAGGCCTACCCTCACACCCCACCCCAGGATAGAAAGCATGAGAGGCCTCCTCACCCCCCACCCCAGGATAGAAATTAGGGGGCCTCCACTCCCACCCCAGGATTTAGAATATCGGGCCATACCCCCACCCCAGTACCGACCGACAGACATACACACACACAGAGGACAATTACACCGTGTTCAGGGGGCACGCCCTGCACGGAAGGGAGGGAAAGGCATTCTCAGGGTGCAGGCGTCGAGCACAGGAGAGAGCAGGCATCGGGAAGAGGGAACAAGGCAGACGGGAGGCCCGGGGAAGCGAAGGCAAGCGAGGCCAGAGAAAGGAGGGCCGCAGGCTGTCAGCTGAGGGAGAGCGATGGTCGGTGTGCAAGAGAACTCTCCATTTCTAGGGGTGGGGCAGGGCGGCCGGCAGGCAATGCACGTGGTCACGAAGCGGGGACGCGCAGGGTGAGAGCAGCCGGGCGTCCTAAGAGCGAGGGGTTGGCGAGCGGGCCGGCAGAGAGGGTGATAGACGATCTCGGGGGACCGCACGCGCCGTCATGGGAGAGTTGGGAACTCGACGGGCATAGGAGGCACGGGACGGGCAAGCGTCCAGGGGCCCCGGAGGAGTCTCCGGTACTTCCAGGTAGGTGGGCCAGTCCGACGGTGTGTGCAACGCACAGACCGCACAGTCTTCGGCCCACCGGCCGGGCCCCACCCCCCCCTAGTGTCTTACGAGTACAGGGCCACCATAGCGGCAGCCAAGTTTGTGCTGCCCTATTCGGGGCCTGGTTGCCCCCTCTGTCCATGTTTGCGCTATTTGCTGCGGATTGGTCCCAGCCAAAAAAAAGCAAGCAATATTCGTGCACCAATGGGGCAATCGCCTCGGAGGAATAAGAAGCAACACTGTGTGATGATATTTTCCCTACTTTAAACGAAAGATTGGGTTACAAAAAGTGCGGGCCGTTGTACATGTACAGATTATGGTTGTACAACTCTCACGGGAGCTGTTCCAATGATGCTATGTCACTGCCGTATATTTCTCCGTTTTCAAGAGGAAGATATTAGGAAAATAATATTTGGGACCAAAGAAGGACGGGGCCCCAGTACCTCTGGTTTTAGATGTTCCTGTGTTTTGCCAGGACAGCATTTACCGGTGAATTCTGCTGCCTTCTAATGTAGGACTCAATAATAAAGAGTCTGTTTCCCAAAAGAACGTGAGGTGGATGGACACTACATTACTATAAGCAGACCTGCGACAAACTCCAGGAGTGACAAAAGTTTAGGTTGGTCCCTTGGTATTATTTCTACCGCACTTATACGAAACACATTCACCATTCACAACCCAAACTTATGGAATTTAATCGGTTAAAAGTTTAAAATGAATAATTTACAACTGTTAGTCCGTTTGCTCCTCTTACCCCTCCATTATTTCATTAAGGGGCCCCCCGCCCCAATCCACATACGGGGCACTGAACTTTCCCAGAAATAATTGCATTTCCATCGTGACTCCGTTGCACATCATATTGGAAACCACAACTATGTCTCAAAATGCTCATTACATACACTACACTACCACACATAGTTACACTGCTATATTCCCAAGGGGTGTGTACTCAACAATTAGGGTCAACTTTTCGAGGGTTTCCCTTGTTTTGGTACCACTCGGGTTCCTCCAAATGTTATCTGGACACATGTGAAGGATTCTTACAAAATTTGTGCTCTAAAAGAAAACATCCCTCTTTTTTCCTCTACTTGTGCGCCATAATGCATTTATTTAGCACATTGGGGTACTTCAACAATCGGGGGCCAATAGTGGTTACACCTTTTTCTGGCGCTTTATTAATAATTTATCCTTGTGTTACTAGCATAATAGGGGTATTTTGTAATGGTTAGTAACAGTGACATTATAGGTAAATTTACCTTTTAATGATTCGGGCCTTAATTGGGATCATCACCATGTAGGGGGGCAAATAGACATAATATTACAATGCAAAAAATTCTCTAAGGGGGTGCATTCACAAGATAGGGTCATTTTCGGATCTTATCTGTTTTATTACCACTAGAGGTTCTCCAAATGCGCATGTGGCAACATTTTCTGTCAAATTTGGCTTTAAAAGGGGGCACAAACCTTCCCTTTCCTTTTAACTGTGCGCCAATACAAACATTTTATATACACATGTGGGTACTTTACCACTGCAAGGAGAGAGGAATAGTTTACACATTTTGAGGGGTTATTACATTTTTTTATCCCTTGTGGGCATATATAAAAATTAGGGAGTGAATTGTAGGTTAAAATGGGACCTTATAAGAAATGTTTCACCTTTATCTATTTAAGTCCTTAAATTAAATCAAACAACCTTTACGGAGCAAATAGCACATATACACCCTTGCTAAAGTCTCTAAGGGTTTTGTGGTTGTGCCTTCAAAAATGTGATTACGTTGTTGGGTCCGCTCCTGTTTTTGCGTACACTTAGGCGTCTCAAAGTTTTGCATCATCTGACACAGTAAGGATTGTTTGTCTGTCAATTGGCTCTAAAAGGCCAAAACGCCCTCTTTCCCTTTGGTTCATGCGTACCCATACAAACATTTTATTTGCTTTGTGTGGGGCAATTTTATACTTCGGGAAAAGAAATGCTGACACATTTTTTGGGTTTTGTTTCATCTTTAATGCCTTATGGGATACAAAAATTAGCCGTAATAAAAAGTGACTTTTTTGGAAAATGTTCACCTTTTCCTTTTACGGGACTCTAATTGAAGCAAACACCTGTAGGGGAAAATACATATTCCACTTGCTAAACTCTCCAAAGGGTTTGCAACTTTCCAAAATGGTGACTCTGTGGGGTTCCCCTCTGTTTTGTACACTAGGGCTCTCAAATGATACCTGACACATGTAAAGGATGATGTCAAATTGGCTTCTAAAGGCCAAAGCCCCAACTTTCCCTTCTGAGCCCTACGTGCACCCATACAAACACTTTATATGCCAAAAGTTGGTGCAGGTTCTGGCTTAGGAGAAATAGTTTTACACATTATGGGGTTGTTTCATCTTTTCTCCCTTGTGGTTACAAAAATTGGGGTAAAAGTGACTTTTTTTGAGAAAATTTCACCTTTTTTCCTTTTGGGGCCTAATTGAATCAAAACACCTATTGGGGAAAATACACAAATTAAACGTTGCTAAACCTCAAGGGGTGTATTGTTGTTGTTTTGTACTTCCAAATGGTGTCTCATGTGGGGCTTTCTCTGTTTTGGTACCACTATGGCTCTTCCAAATGCATCCTGAACACATGTACTTGTTCAGGCCATATTTGCCCTGCAAAAAACGAAACAAAAGCCTCTTTCCCATTCCAAAGTGCCCCCCTGTGCCCGTACAGCACGGGTACAGTGACAAAATGGGTATTGGCATACTCAAGAGGAATTGCCCTCAACATTGGTAAAAGCATTTCCTTTAACCCAGGGAAGGGGCAAATTAGGAAGAATAGAAGCGAAGTAAGAAAAACATCCAATTCATCAACCAGCTCATGAAACGCTCAAAGGTGTAACAAAATTCCCAAAGGTGGTTTGAAATTTTGAGGGGTGTAGTTTCTAAAATGGTGCATTGTGGGGGGTTTCTGTCATGGGGGCCTTATTAAAGTCACTTCTAACTAAATGACCTCCAAAAGTAGGGTTTTGATGATTTTCGTAAAAATCTGAAAAAATTGCACCTAAAGTTATAAGCCTCCTAAAATCCAAAAAAAGGAAAAGAAGTATGTTTGAAAAATGATGCCAAGTTTAAAGCAGAATATGGAAAATGTTAGTTATCAAGTTATTTTAGTGTCTATGACCAACTTTCCAAAGTAGAAAATTTTGAATTTGGAAAAAAACATAGTTTTTTTAAAATTTTTGCCAAATTTCCATTTTATTTCAAAATAATTACTAAATATATTATTAAATTTCTCAACCAGCATGAAACTACAATGTGCACGAAAAAAAAAACAATCTCAAATCAACTGGATATGTTAAAGGTTCCAAAGTTATAACCACTTAAATTAGACACATGGTCCGTTTGTTAAAAAAATGGTCGTTGTCAGGAAGTGTGAAAGTGGGCTTCAGCGTTAAGGGGTTAAAGAAACACCGGATGACCAACGGACTGTGGGTGCAACCTGTGCCAAACCAGGATCAGCAGGGGTTCCACCACTACTAGCGTAACACCACCAGTATGCGCAAGGCATATGAATGCATAAACACCCCACTCCAATGGCACCAAGCCCGTTCACCTCTGGCGGGCACACCACTGCTCCTTCCCCTGTGTAATCTGCTAGTCAGCCCCCTGCCCAGGACCCCAGCCCAAACACCTCCCGTGCGAAAAACCCCCCATTTCGCTCTCCACGATCCTCCACAGCATCCACCAGCGTTTCAGCTCTCCATACCCCAGACGCTGGAGCGCAAAAGGAAAGTATAGTGCAACCACCCACACGCCCCAAGCCCTCAACGTCCACATCTCCAAACTGCTTAGCCTGGAGATGCTGCCCTATAGGCTGGTAGTAGAGAACGAGGCCTTTCGAAACCTCATGGCGGCGCCGCCCTCGGTATTCGGTCCCCAGACCGCAACTACTTCCGATGTGCCGTCCAGCCTGCACAAGCACGTGTCAGGACAACATCATCCGTGCCCTACCAACGCGTTTCTGACAAGGTCCACCTGACCATGGCATAATGGCATAATGGTGCGGATAAGCAACCTCAGAGGCATCCATGCATGCTGCCCCTGCTGTTCCTGTCCATTCCGTGGTGTTTCCCATCTTCTGAGGTTCCCAGGTGTTTGGCCAAGATTCCCTGTGAGAGCCTTGGTCCCCCTTGAAAATGCTTGAGTCTCCCATTGACTTCAATGGGGCTCGTTATTCGAGACGAGCACTCGAGCATCGGGAAAAGTTTGTCTCGAATAACGAGTACCCGAGCATTTTAGTGCTCGCTCATCTCTAGTAATTACATTTCAGGAAAATTTCAATGAATTCCATCCTACAATAAACCTGACATTAAACTTCTTATACAGCGAAATAAACATCTTGGACACAACCATAAAAAATCCCAAATATCTGTATGCAGACATCCCTAAAAACCAATTGATCCGCCTTCATACCTGAGATGGGACATCAGATATAATTGTATCTGCTCCAGTCCAACAAACAGATACACACATCTAAACAATCTTAGGAAGACATTCCTATATCAGGGATACCATCCTATGCTGACTGACAAATCAGTAGAGCCACCAGGATACCCAGGAGCCATTTTCTCTAATACAGAGAAAAGGTGAGCAGCAATCATGTACCACTGGTTGTGACTTATAATCCACATTTGGAAATACTAAGAACAACTTCAAGAAAACTCCTCCACCAAAATGACCGCTTCAACACAATGTTACCAGACCCTCCATTGCTGTGCTACAGGCAACCCCCAAACCTGAGGAATATTGTGATCAGGAGCTCCCTGCCATCAAACATACAAAAAGAACTTTCCCCTGATTTTAACTACAGACAAAATAAAGATCCCTAACACACAGCAGGTATATGACATCCCGGCCATATTTTCATGTTCCACTTCTAATGTGGTCTACATGATTGTCTGCACAAAATGTCCTGTGGGGGGCCTTTATGTTGGAGAGACAGGACAAAAACTTAAAGCCAAAAACTTAAAGGTCTCATCAAGCACAATAAATATGAGCAGCAACATCTACCTGTGACCAAACCCTTCTGCAGTTTTGGCCATAATACCATGGATATGAAGGTTCTAGTATTAAAGGGGTTATCCGGGTTAAAAAAAATTTTATGGTTGGGCTGGGGAGGGCTATTCAAACAAAATAAACATGTACTTACCTCCTCAGGCGCCGCCGATGTCCCGCGCCGCGGTCCCATCGATCCGTGCCCCTGTTTGTTTACAGGAGCATGGAAGCCGCGCACAGGGAGCTTCCGATCCGCGATGTGGACGGCTCCTCCCATCCGTCCCTATCTCTCAGCGTTGAAACCGGCGCACAGAGAAGACCGGCCGCGGCTCGGGACATCGGCAGCACCGGAGGAGGTAAGTACATGTTTATTGTGTTTAAATAGCCCTCCCCAGCCCGGCCATAAAAATTTTTTTAAACCCGGATAACCCCTTTAAAGGGAATTTTCTGGTCACAAAATAAGAGACAAATTTGGGAATTTTGGAATTTGCCACCCTCCACACGGAACTCAAATTATCAAAGGGATTGATGACCCTCTACAACATCTCCAGAGTCATTAACTTGGAGGCAATAAACATACTGCCAATCAATCTAATTAAGGTCCTATTGTATCAACTTTGTTATTGCTATTGTCTTTTTTAGATCACTTTAATGTTGTTTAATTAATTGTGTAAACATTGTGTAAACATAAAATGTCACTTCAGTAAGCCAGTTTACCATTCCCGATGAAGGGACCTACCTTGTATACCCGTGTATAAGCCAAGTTTTTCAGCACAAAAAATTTGCTAAAAAACCTCACATCGGATTATATACGAGTCAAAAAAAATAAATAAACGTACATACTCACCCTCTGGCGCCCCCGATGCTCAACGCAGCTCCCCGATGTCGGTGCAGCACCTCTTCTGTCTTCCCCGCGTCTCCTCTTCTTTCTTCAGTCCTCTGTAACAGTCGGCAGAGATGCGGCTATGCACTCTGCCGGCCGGCACATACTATGACGTCATCTGTGGCCGCATCATAGTGTGTGCCAGCCGGCAGAGCTTAAGTCTTGGGTGGGCTGACTGTATACTTCAGGGGTCTAGCTGGCTATATACTACAGGGGGCTGGCTAGCTATATACTACAGGGGCTGGCTGTATAATACGGGGGGCTGGCTGGTTATAAACTACAGGAGGCTGGCTGGCTATATACTACAAGAGGCTTGCTGGCTATAAACTACAGGGGCAGGCTGGCTGTATACTACAGGGGGCAGGGTGACTGTATACTACAAGGGGCAGGCTGGCTGTATGCAACAGGGGGCTGACAGCTTATATACTACAGGGGGCAGGCTGGCTGTATACTACAGGGGGCAGGCTGACTGTATACTACAAGGGGCAGGCTGGCTGTATGCAACAGGGGGATAACTGGCTGTATACTACAGGGGGCTGGCTGTATACAACAGGGGACTGGCAGGCTATATACTGGGGGTAAGCTGGCTGTGTACTACAGGGGGAAGTCTGGCTGTATACTACAGGAGGCAGGCTCGCTGAATACTACAGGGGGCCGGCAGGCTGTATACTATTGGGGACTGGCTGGCTGTATACTACAGGGGGCAAGCTGTATACTACAGGTCGCACAGATCTCAAAATGGTAGCAATGAAAACGTCGCCTCATTTCGCAAAAAATGAACCCTCACACATCTCCGTGCGCCAAAGTATGAAAAAGTTATTAGCGTCAGAAGATGGCGAAATTTTTTTTTCTTTTTTGTACACATTCGTTTAATTTTTGAAAATGTATTAAAACACAATAAAACCTATATATAAATTTGGTATCACCGTGATCGCACCGAACCAAAGAATAAAGTAGGCATGTTATTAGGAGCGAAGAGTGAAAGTCGTAAAAACTGAGCCCACAAGAACGTGACGCACGAGCATTTTTTTTTCAATTTTTCCACATTTGGAATTTTTTTTCAGCTTCGCAGTACACGGCATGTTAAAATAAATAAAATTACGGGAAAGTAAAATTTGTTACGCACAAAATAAGCCCTCACACAGGTCTGTACACGTAAAAATGAAAAAGTTATGGATTTTTGAAGTTGGAGAGCGAGAAATGAGCTGAAAAACCCTGCGTCCTTAAGGGGTTAAAGAGTGTATGTAATATTGTGCCTCTGTTTGTGTATACTGTAGGTAATGGTTGTGTTTATGTTATGTACGTGAAAGCTACAGTGAAGTTTACTACAACTGTGGGGGTTCCATTGTTCTGTTTCATTATAGACGCAGAAAGATTAAAAAAATAAGCCAGTGTGTAACAACCAACAAAAATGGTGCCCAATAAAGGTCATTTTCCTTTGGATCATAATCTTTATTGTGCTTTCATTTGGAAGGTCATTTTCCTTTGGATCATAATCTTTATTGTGCTTTCATTTGGGTGTTATTTTTGAATATTTTTTAACAGAATATATGACACACATATCTGTGAGAATGTATAATGTTTGTAAGATTTGTAAGGTTTTTGATTGTATGTCACCTTATCTCAACACACATTTAATGGGGTTGTTAAGTCTTTCAAGGGAACCTGTTACCAGAGGGTATTTTTCACTGGTGACAGGTTCCTTTAGACACTATACAGTAGATAGCAATGACGTTTATCAAATTTCTGGCTAAATTTGTTTGAGAAATATGGATTTTAAACTTTACCTGGCTCCCTGCAAGCAACTGCCAGCCAAGTCCCGAGGGTTGTGCATTTCAAAAAGTAATTTGCGTCCCAGTGCCCAGTGGACCCACTTGTCAATATGCAACTAAGCCCCCTCCCACATCATCCCTGTCTTCCCCCTCCTCCTAATGAAATTGGCTTACCCTACAAGCAGTGAGCCTTGTATCTCTGACATGTGCAGTGAGCAGCAAGGGCCTTGCTTCTCACTGCGCTTGCGTTGCTTCCCTACTCATTGTTGCTAGACAGGGAGGTGGTACACATCTCACTATGGAGTTTTTGTACCTCCATCACCTCACTGTCTAGGACCTGGCATAAAAATCAATGCTGTGCAGTTGATACATCAAGAGGTACAAGTGCCAGCATATGTAATTTATTTCTATGAAAATATAAACAGAATCAAAGTATAACATCTAACTGCCCATACGCAATAAAATAAAATAAGCAAGAGGAATTTTGTTTCAAAGTTTGAAAACTAAAGTTGCATTGGTGAGCGCCATTGACTTTCACTGTGCACGTCCTTAGCAATTACCCAGTATCATCTCGGCTTATAAAACAGCATTTTCTAAATAAAACACTAGAGTTACACTCTATCAATTACAGATGCTTATACAAAGGAGAACAACAAAATGCTTTGCTTAACAGGACATGCCATTTTAACGACCTTCAGTGTCAATGATCACATTTACATATATACTATAAACTTTGCCAAAGTCATCGCATGTACATGTCTTGTTAAATATCACTTCATATTTTATGCTTATTGAATATTTACTACATGACAATGTCAACTTAAAATGCTAAACTGCACACTTACTAATCCTCTGGGGCTGAATAAATGTCACACTAAAATGTTTCACTGTTCTCAGAAAATAATAGAAGGCAAGCAGCCCTTAAAACAATTGTTCAAAAAGTAGAACTAAGTACACCATCTGAACTCTAAACACCTAGCGTCTCTGATAAATGGAAAGTTCCTGGGTAATTAAATAAATAGCATTTAAATAAATACCAAACAAAATAAATGCTGCATGTTCAATGTATATAAAATAGATTCAGGGTCTTCTGTAATTGCAGCTATAGTGTATAAGTAACTTTACTGTCCTCAATATTTATGTAGAAATACCCAGGATTCCATGTATGTTATAGGGTCATCCATAGATAACCAGTATATAATGTTATAGAGTGTATCAGTTAAAGTGCATACTGAATGGCAACAACCATTAAAACTTCAGTATTCAACATCTCCAGTCTGATGAAGAAGTCATTGTACAGGACATGCTATGATAATGGCCTTCAGTGTCCGTGATCAGGGGCATAACTAAAATTCCCACAAATACAAGATTCTTAAATATACTCAGGATAACAAATTAACATATTCCAACCTGTCTCTATCAGTCCTGGTGTACACAATTTCGGTTGCCCCGGGATCCGACCGTGAATCTTCTGACTTTAGTGTCAGGAGGACATATTGTTGTGTAAAGATGCAAGCTACAGACATATAAGGTGTTTATCCAGGGGAGGGGAAGAGAGGCACAATGGATCTGAAGGTATGTTGTGGCTGAGATCTAGCAGAGCTGAGAATGTAATTGTATGTAATATGCATCTCATGGATCTTATAATCTCATCTTTGATCTGTCTCATCTCTCTTTCTCTTTCAGAAGCTAAATAAAAGTATACATAAACCAGTACCTGCTCACATTCATTGAAACCTTGATAAACCACAGCGGATTCTGTGATCCCCAACATCTCCAGTGCCAAAGTAACACTGAAACCATGATCTGGGTGGGCATTTTTTTTTACTCAACCCTTTACTGTTTGCAAAGGTCTCAATTTTCAAGGATTCCCCAAAATAAACCTTTTTACCCTTGTCACTTAAAATGTTATGGTCTTAAACTCTTTCCCTACTGGCTCTGGGCTTAAAGGGGTTGGCCCCTTTATAAACAAAATTTCAAAACTAGTCCCAATTCCACAAGGTGAATCATGAATGTGCAAAGCACCAGAAAAGAGCATCATGTGACTCCCCAGCTGAAGCCATTTACAGACAGGAAAGTTATATACAGAAAAGGTCCAAAAAGGACCTCACTGAGACCCATTTGTCTAAAACGTAACTTTTATTTTAGAACTAATAGTAAAAAGTATATATATATATATATATGGGTATATAAATGCTACTAGCACAACACTTATGGTGAGCTACATTTAAAAATTTACAGAGTAGCTAGGTGGACCAGATTAGTTGTGTACAGTCACCGGCGAAGGACAAGTGTAGGTTCCAACATTTGCACTGAAAATAGGACTAACCCCCAGCTGGGGTCACTAGAAAGACATTAGGTTCACCACAGTTTACATTACGCAACTGTGTAGCAAAGTATGTTTATAAATAAACCACATTTGCCTGTAGAGGATAGGTGACCAATTGACCCACCTCTACAATGGTGCCTAGCTATTACTTCAAAGCCAGAAGCACCAAGTTGGTAATTAGCACACAATTGGGGACATGCAAAGTGAACCACAGAGCCTGATGACTCCTAAGTGCAAGTTTGGACAGATACCATTGTCACTGATGCATATTGGTTAATAAATCTGATGTGCGGCTGTATCGGTACCGCACATCTTAGTATACAGATGGTAGGACAAATTGTCCCTGTGTGTAACACGTGCTGCCTAGAATAGTTGTATCTGATCGACAAGTCCTAAGATAACATTTGCTCGAGGTGACTTAACATGCCGACTACATCACTACAGGTGACAGTAGGGGGAGGAGGATCCCTTAGACAATAGGACATGACAGGGAAAAAGGAAGTGAAACAGACGCTGGAGGGCGTGGTCAGAGGAACCATAGGAACCGAACACACCTCCGGCGGGCCGGGAGGCCTGACAGGGCAGACCGCAATCCCGGCCAGCACCGACCCAGGGTGGTACGGGGGGGCGGGGGCAAACACCCACCGTGCGGGAGAAGGCTCCGCCAGGGCGCTCTCCAACAGGAAGCCGGGGGGGGGAACAGACTAGGCGCACACGGGGGAAGGGGGGTAATACTGATTGGAGGGGGGCAAGGTGGAACGGACGGCTTAAAGAACCCGGAAGTAGGGCAGTAGTCCGTGCAAGACCTAAAGCCTCTGGGCAACCCATGGCTCACGACACGAGATGGGGAGGAGTGGGTCAATCAAACTGGGTAAACGGCCTTTGACAGGGGGGGAACCATTAGGCGGTCACACTATATGAGAACTATACAACATAGCGCATGGTAAAAAGGAAACTTGCTAGGGCTAAACTATCACATGTTGTGCCTCGGGGTGAGACACAAATACCCACTGTGGAACACAAGGTGAATAGGGTTGTCCGTGGCCCCTCATCATGGAAAGGGGAAGGAGTGAACGGTCAGGGCGTCCCTCAGTGATGTCACTGTCCTTGATGGACATGACACACGGGGACCTCCTTGAGTGTATGCACATAGGAGACGGGAAGGGATACACACAGGGGGGGGGTCTTACGCGCGCCCATATCACGGTGTCCGTCACCGACCCGAAATTCCGATTTGCGCTGATTTCCCGTGGCCCCGGGATTTTGGGCCACGTGATCGAGTTTGTGCGCATCAGCGCCGGCATGTATGCAACGGAAAGCGGTGGCATGCCGTAAGAAACCGGATGGATTTGGAAAAACCCCCTATTATAAAAAATAAAAAAGTATCGCTTGACACAACCGTTCCCTGCAACCCCGGGTAGGATGGTGAACATTCAGTGACTCCGACGGAATCACCGCCCGTGACACTAGTGGACATCGACCACTTAGTGAATCGCCGGAAGACCCAACCTCCACAAAGAACGTGCCGCTGGATCGCGACAGGGCCGGGTAAGTAAATCAGCCCCCAGTTATCCGTACCCCTCACCAACAATGGCCCTGCGAGCTACCATTGTCTCAGCAGGAGAGAGCAGGATGGAAAAAAATGTAGCTTGCTGAATCCATCTTTTCCATAAATAGCATCCTTTTCTCAGTATGAGTCTAGGGTAAACGCGCAGAAAATGTTGATGTAACTTACTTATAAGTTACTAATAGCATGGCCATCCCAAAATAATGTAATAAAACTAACCCAGTGGGGGGAGATCTTGACAGCACCCTGTGATGCAAAGCTGGTATAGGTAACAGTATACTGGATAAAAAATATTCTGTAGGTATCTAAGGTATACATGATTAATTCATACAGCAGCAAGGTATTTATACAACAATGGAGGTAAGAAGGTAGCATGGGGCAGCATTGAAAAAACAAAATCCGTGCATCAGTATTAATAAACAGCGGGGTGTGGGTGAGGGGGGGGATAAACAAAGGAAGGCGGAGAGATGGGGGAAGGAGGCCCTGTAAACAGGTGGTAAAAAAAAGCCCATATGTCTCAGCGGAACGCTAATGATAAGTCCTTCCGGAAAAAAATGCAACGCAAAAATTAAGAGCAATCCGTTTTCCTTTCTGTGCACAATAGAAAAGGAAAAGGCAACCATACAACATTCAACACATCGGACAAACAAGGGGCCAGATGCAAAATCTACTTAATTGCCATCATATGAGCGAGATAGTCTGGCTAATATGAAAGCCTGTGTGGAAGTCATGACATCAAACACGAAGGTGGCTAGGACAGTCGGCTGCTCAGGGGAGGGTCGGAATTAGGAGGCATGGAGACCAAAGTGTTGGGTCAGTTTCCCCACCCAAGCTGGCACCAGGTAACACAACTTGGAGAAAAAAAAAAATTATGAATGGCACGTGCATAGCTGATCACTCCAGGAAGAGTAGAAGTGAAAAGAAGAAGAAAAGAGAAAACGGCCGTGCCTATAAATAATAATAATTCCTGATTTATATAGGGCACACGATACCCAGCGTTTGCACAGAACTTGCCAAATCAGTCCCTCGTCCCAGGGAGGGTCACAATCAGCACCCTACCAGATGGTTGGAGTGAGAAGAAGGAACCCCACACAACACGGAGAAACATACAAACTTCGGTAGGATGCGGTCATCTCCCCCCGGACACACTACAACATGTTTGGGGTGGATGGAAAACAAGGGTGAAGAACTGCAAGGATGAGAGCGCGAGCTGACCGGAATGGGACACTACAATCCGTATCTGGAAAGTGCTAAAAATGCTCTAATCTTGCATACATTTTTAGATGGTGTACATCTTGTGCATGTGGACAAAACTGCAAAAAACGCGATAGGGTCGTAAGAGGAGCATCATGCGGAACTACCAGCAGGCAAAAAATCAAAACGATGACAGTATAATACGACAAAATATGGATGGTTGGTTCATGTTCTAAATAGAATTAAGGACAATGTGGTCATTACTGGTAATGCCCTCCAGAGCCCCTCTAGCTCATTGTATAATTTCAAAAAATTATTTTAGAACAGAGATGCCTAGATACAAAGGAAAGAGATTCAGTTCCTGTCAAGAGGAAGTGCCCTGGTTTATCAGGATGGATGGTAATGGTAGATTCCAGCTGGCAGATTCCAGCACTTAAACTCTACTACTGGTCCCTGAACTGTGTACAGGCTTTCACAATCCCAGAGGATTGTTTTCTCTCCTACTGCCGGCCCTGTACAACCTGAACTGATAAACCTTGTGTGTAGAGGTTGAATGCTTCCAGAAGGGGGTAAAGGTGCTTTTTTCTCATAAAGTCTCTGGCTGAGAAAGATAGGTACGGGAATAAACTCAACATCAGATTGTGGTCCTTAGTGAAAATAAAAATCAAACATATAGAAAATGCTAATGGTTGAATTCTAACATTGCAAGAAACCTGAGACGTTACTATTCTTTCAGAAATTGTTGCGTTGTCTATTACACCTGATCAACTATCTTTGGAGGCGAGGGAGGAATGTCCATGGTTTTGACTTGCAGGATCATCCAAAATTATGGTACTCATCGACTGTTTCCAATTATCCCATGGTATAAATAGACAGAAGATGAGAGATAAATTTTGTTACAACTTGTGATATTTGTGCGGGGCATGGATACCTCCGCATGGCAACTTTGTCCTGGCTTAACAAGCAACCCAGTGTGAGGGGTGGTCACATGCAGATGGAGTGACAGATTGATTTGGAGTATCCCTAGGCACCCATTAGTTGGTGCGTGCTCTGAATCCGGAGATGCTGATTATACTATGTTGGAGTTGGGGGTTTTGATATGTTGGCTGTTGTACTAACTACGCTGTTCCTGTCCATGATAGCCTGCCACAAGTGCTGACGGCGGCTGCCATGTGCAGACCTCGGCTGCTGGCCAGTTGTCTGATCTTGTGTCGCCGTCGGTCTGGCGGGCGCGACCCAGGAGAGACGTCAGCCAGGTTAAAAAAACCATAAGAAAAGGGGGGGGCCACGATAAACAAAATGGCAAACAGCCCAAAGCTTATTGTAGAGCCGCCACCAATGTCCCAAGCAAAAAAAAAATATGCTACCATTACAGTTGCTGGATCACACTGAAATCTCGCTCCAGGCATAACAGGTGCGCTGGTCGGAAATGAGAACACAGGGGAAAGAAACGACTGGGTCGTCCAATAAGAAAGTAATACAAAAAGGTCCAAAGGACCTCACTGGAGACCCATTGTCTAAAACTAACTTTTAATTTCAGAACTAAGAGTAAAAAGTAGATAAATGGGAAATATAAATGCCACTCAGCACAACCTCTATGGGAGCACACTACATTAAAAACACAGAGTAGTGGGAGGTGGAACCAGATTAGGGGTGAACATCACTGCGGCGAAGGACAAGTAAGGCCAACGGGGCACGAAATAAGACTAACCCCCACGGGGGTCACTAAAAGACTAGGTTCACCACAGAGTTTACATTATGCAACGTGTAGCAAAGTGTGTTAAAATAACCACATTTGCCTGTAGAGGATAGGTGACCAATTGACCCACCTCTACACGGTGCCTGATAGTACTTCAAAGCCAGACAGCACCAAGTTGGTATTAGCCCACAATTGGGGACATGCAAAATGAACCACAAGAGCCGGATGACTCCTAATGCAAGTTGGACAGATACCATTGTCACTGATGACTATTGGTTAATAAATCTGATGTGCGGCTGTAGCGTAACCGCACATCTTAGTATACAGGATGGTAGGACAATTGTCCCTGTGTGTAACACGTGCTGACCTAGAATAGTTTGTATCTGATCGACAAGTCCTAAGATAACATTTGCTCGGGTGACTTACATGCCCCTACACGAACTCTGCTAAATAAAAGACAATTAGCCCCCCACCAACATGTTTCGCCAACTTTGTGCGCTTCAGATGGTGCCAGGCTACTGATAAAATGGGCATGTCAAGCTATGAAGGTTCGGTGGTGTCGCACTAGGCTGACTGGTTTGTAATTGGCCACTCAGACTCCCAATGTGGAGGGTCCAATGGTTTGTCCGGACCATTTGGAAAGATTACTTAGAACCGAGAGACCTACCCAACAGCAGTTGCCGTGCTGCGAAGGGACTTGTGCAATCCGTGCATCGTGTTCCCACTTAAGTACGCATGCGCTGGACTTAGAGAGGTTACCGGTTGTTGCTGGTGCCGTTGCGCATATGGTTGCATTTGGAGGATATATCATTCCTCTCTCTTGAAGTTAACTATCCATACATGGGAGATCATGGACACTAGCCATCTATTATTAATTGGACAGGCAGTAACATAAGCAATAACTACAAACACGTTTGTGGTGTGTCTATTTGACCATACTATACTTATCCTTACAGGGCACAGATACAAGTGTGTCATACAGCCTGGCACCTCTGGGCATGCTACTGTTGCTGTCTGAAAAAGCGCTAGTATAACAGTGCTATATATATGGGCAAGTGGCCCTCCTTTGCTCTCATCTAGTGTACTACTTACCTCGAGGCAACATCGTTCTGGAGTTGCCGATCCACATAGCATATTGATTGACTTTATAGAGGAGCGATTTCACATGCGCACGGCACCAGCAGACAACGTAAATCTCTCTAAGTCCAAGCGCATGCGACTTAAGTGGACACGATGGCACGGATTGCCAAGTCCTTCGCATGGCACGGCACTGCCGTCTGAGGTAAGGCATCCAGTTCTAATGACATCTTCCAAATGTCCGGGAACGGACACAACCATTGGACCTCCACAATTGGGTCCTGAGTGGCCAATTACACCCAGTCGGCCGATAGTGACGACACAAACAGAACCTTCATTAGCTTGACGTGCCCATTCTTTTATCAGATATAGCCTGGCATCCCGAAACAACACCACAAGTTGGGGAGAAACAGTTTGGGGGGGGGCTATAATGTCTTTTTATTTAGCAGAGTTAGTGTAGTGGCATGTTAGTCACCCCTCGAGCAAATGTTTATCTTAGGACTTGTCGATCAGATAGATACAAACTATTCTAGGCAGCACGTGTTAAACACAGGGACAATTTGTCCTACCATCTGTACTACTAAGATGTGCGTTTAGGGTTTACCATTTTTACTAGGTTTCATAACCGCCTAAACATCACAGGATTTGACTTAAGCCCATATATGCATCCTTCAGTGGGGGCAATGGTATCTTGTGCCACAAAACTTTGTACATCCTATAGGTTAGTCATTTTTGCACCGGGGCTTTCTGTCGGTTCCCTTTGGGCAGGGTCCCCAAACTAAAGGGGGGGAAATAACTTTGGTTGCTTCTGTGGCTTGAAAGGTTTTAATGGGTTGTAGCACCGTTGTCGAGGTCTGGGTCAATTGGTTCCCACATATATCTCTACACGGCAAATGGGGTTTAATTTATAAAACAAAACCCACTTTGCTATTTTACACAGTTGCGTTACATGTAAAAAAACCTGTGGTGGAAAAACATTTAATGGTGTCTTTTCTAGTGACCCCCAGCTGGGGTTTAAGTCCCATTTTTTGCAGTTGCCAACTGTTTTGGAAGAACTAACTGTCCTTCGGCCGGTGATAGGGGGGACTGTGTATCAACAACAAATTTAATCTGGTCCGTTCAAACCTAAGGGCTTAACTTGTAAATTTTTTAAAAATGTAGGCTTCCAACATTAAAGTGTTTTGGGAGGCTAGTAGCATTTAGCCTTATTTTTAACCCCCCATATATATATACTTTTTAGGCTATGTCGAGGTGACTTAACATGCCACTACACTAACTCTGCTAAATAAAAAGAACAATTATAGCCCCCCCCCCAACATGTTTCCCCAACTTTGTGGTGTTTTCAGGGATGCCAGGCTATATCTGATAAAAGAATGGGCACGTCAAGCTAATGAAGGTTCTGTTTGTGTCGTCACTATCGGCCGACTGGTGTGTAATTGGCCACTCAGGACTCCAATTGTGGAGGGTCCAATGGTTGTCCGTTCCGGACATTTGGAAAGATGTCATTAGAACTGGATGACCTTACCTCAGACGGCAGTGCCGTGCATGCGAAGGACTTGGCAATCCGTGCCATCGTGTCCCACTTAAGTACGCATGCGCTTGGACTTAGAGAGAGTTACCGTTTGCTGCTGGTGCCGTGCGCATGTGAAATCGTCTCCTCTATAAAGTACAATCAATATGCTATGTGGATCGGCAACATCCAGAACGATGTAGCCATTCGAGGTAAGTATGTACACTAGATGGAGAGCAAAGGAGGGCCACAATAGCCCATTACTAATATAGCACTGTATAACTAGCGCTTTTTAAACAGAAACAGTATCTATGCCCAAGAGGTGCCAGGCTGATATGACACACTTGTATCTGTGCCCTGTAAGGATAAGTATAGTATGTCAAATAGAACACCACAAAAAGTGTTGTAGTATAAATTGCTTAATGTTATGCCTGTCAATATAATAAATAGATGGCTAGTGTCCATGAATCTCCCATTGTATGGATAGTTAAACTTCAAGAGAGAGGAATGATATATCCTCCAAATAGCAACCATATGCGCACGGCACCAGCAACAAACGGTAACTCTCTCTAAGTCCAAGCGCATGCGTACTTAAGTGGGACACGATGGCACGGATTGCCAAGTCCCTTCGCAAGCACGGCACTGCTGTTTGAGGTAAGGTCATCCGGTTCTAATGAAATCTTTCCAAATGTCCGGAACGGACAACCATTGGACCCTCCACAATTGGAGTCTTGAGTGGCCAATTACAAACCAGTCAGCCGATAGTGACGACACAAACAGAACCTTCATTAGCTTGACATGCCCAATCTTTTATCAGATATAGCCTGGCACCTCTGAAGACGCCACAAAGTTGGCGAAACATGTTGGGGGGGGCTATAATTGTCCTTTTTATTTAGCAGAGTTAGTGTAGGGGCATGTTAAGTCACCTCGAGCAAATGTTATCTTAGGACTTGTCGATCAGATACAACTATTCTAGGCAGCACGTGTTACACACAGGGACAATTTGTCCTACCATCTGTATACTAAGATGTGCGGTACCGACAGCCGCACATCGATTTATTTAACCAATATGCATCAGTGACAATGGTATCTGTCCAAACTTGCACTTAGGAGTCATCAGGCTCTGTGGTTCACTTTTGCATGTCCCCAATTGTGGGCTAATACCAACTTGGTGCTCTGCTTTGAAGTATACAGGCACCTTTTATAGGTGGGTCAATTCACCTATCCTCTACAGGCAAATGGGTATTTTATACACACTTTGCTACACGTTGCATAATGTAAACTGTGGTGAACCTAATGTCTTTCTAGTGACCCCCTGGGGTTAGTCCTATTTTCAGTGCAAGTTGGAACCTATACTTGTCCTTCGCCAGTGATGTACACACTAATCGTGTCCACCCACTACTCTTGTGATTTTTAAATGTAGTGTAGCTCACCATAAGTGTTGTGCGAGTGGCATTATAATACCCATATATATATACTTTTTACTATTAGTTCTGAAATAAAAGTTACGTTTTAGACAAATGGGTCTCAGTAGGTCCTTTGGACCTTTTTGTATATAACTTTCTTATTAAACGGACCCAGTCGTTTCCCCTTTTCACTCACCTTGTCTCTTACAGACCAGAGCACATGTTATGAAATGCGGGAGCTAGATTTCAGTGTGATCCAGACAGAACCGTGTAATGGTAAGCAATAAATATTTTTTATAGCATGGGGACATTAGGCGGCTTTACAATAACTTTGGGCTAGTTTGTTTTGTTTATGTGCAACCCCCTTTACATTTAAGTTTAAAACTGGATGACGTTCTCTAACCCTGGGTCCAGGCGAACAAACAGACCGACGACGGAGACACAAGATAGACAACTAGGCCAAGTCAGACAACCCAGGTCATAAATGGCAGCCGACGTTCAAATTGTAAGGCAGCCAATAATCTAGAAACAGGAACATAGTATGTATAACAGCAAAAACACAACAACAACACAACATACTTAGTAAATCAGAATCTCCAGATTCAGAAGACACCCAACTACATGGAGTGCCTAGAGATACTCCAACATCAATCTGTCACTCCATCTGCATGTGACACACACCCTCAACACTTGGGTTGGGTCTGTTTTAAGGCCAGGACAAAGTTGCCATGCAAGGTATCCATTGCCCCCGCACAATATCACAAGTTGTAACAAATTTATTCTCATCTTCTGTCTATTTATAACCATGGGAATAACTTGGAAACCAATCGATGAGTACCATAATTTCTTGATGTACTGCAAGTACAAAACCATGACATTCCGCCTCCACTCCTCTCGCCTACAAAGACTATTGGAATCAGGTGTAATAGACAACGCAACAATTTCTGAAAGAAGAATAGTAACAGTCTCAGGTTCTTGCAATGTCTGAATTCAACCATTTAGCATTTCTTTCTCAATATGTTTGTTTATTTTCACTAAGGACCACAATCTGATGTTGAGTTTATTCCCGTACCAATATCTTTCCTCAGCACATGACTTTATGAGAAAAAGCACCTTTACCCCACTTCTGAGAAGCATCAACCTCTACAGACCAAGGTTTATCAAGTTCAGGTTTTACAAAGGGCTGGAGCAGAAAAAAACAATCCTCTGGGATTGTGAAAGCCTGTACAGTTCAGAGGACCGTGAATAGGTTTAAGTGCTGAATCTTGCCAGCATGGAATCTCACCATTAAATCCATCATGATAAACCAGGGGCATTACTCATTGATCCAGGAACTGAATCCTTTCTTCATTTGTTACTATCAGTGCCTCTGGTCTTAAAAATATTTTTGAAATTATACTAATGAGCTAGAGGCTCTGAGGAATTACCAGTATGACCACATTGTCCTATAATTCTATTTAGAACATGAACCAACCACCATTTTTGTTAGTATATACTGTACATGCGTTTTGAATTTTTTTGCCTGATTGTATCCAGCATGATATGATCCTCTTACAGACCATAATCGTCGTTTTTTTTTGCAGATATTTGTCACACATGCACAAGAGGTAACACAATCTAAAATGTATCAAGATATAGAGCATTTTAAGACTTCCAGATACAGGATTAGTAGTATCATTCAGTAGTAAAAAAGATCGAAAAGCTCTCACCTCTGTCATGATTCTTCACATTTATGTCTATTCAACAAACTCAAACTTTGTAGTGTGGAGGGAGGATGATGACAGCATCCTACAAAGAGTTTGTATGTTCTCTCCTCCGTATTTGTGTGGGTTTCCTTCTTCTTCACTCCAAACATACTGGTAGGGTGATTAGATTGTGAGCCCCATGGGGACAGGGACTGATTTGGCAAGTTCTGTGCAACGCTGGGTAATCTGTGTGCCCTATATAAATAAAGGAATTATTATTATAATTATAGAGCACGGCCGTTTATCATCTTTTCTTCTTCTTTTCACTTCTACTCTTTCCTGGAAGTGATCAAGCTAATAGGACAGTGCCATTCATAATTTTTTTTTTTCTACAAGATTGTAGATCATGGTGCAAAAAGACTTGGGTGGAAACTAGACACCATTTTTTTTAGTTCAATGCCTCCTATCATAGACCCTCCCAACTAGAGCACCGTACTTGCAAAAAAGCTTCATCGTGTTTGATGTCATGACTTCCACAAGGCTTTCATATTAGCAGACATACTCGCTCATATGAATAGGCAAATTAAGTAATTAGATTTTGCATCTGGCAACTTGATTTGTAAACTGAATTAATGTTGAATGTATGTAATGATTTCACTTTCTCTTATATATATTGTGAACAGAAAAGGAAAACAGAGAAAATTGCTTAATTTTTTTACAGTCAAATGTTACTTTTATTCAAGGAAACTTATCAGTCAGCGTTCACGCTGAAAATAAGGTGGATTTTTTTTTTAACCAAATTGAATTTAAAAAGGGCATACTTAAACACCACTACTCTACCTTTCATTTGTATACCCACACATAAACACACAACACGCTGTTAAATTTTAAATTAAAAACTGAAATGAAACTAGAGATAATTTGTTTTTTTAAATAGACTGCCACATCTACATTTACAATAAATCCATTAGTTTGTATTAAATACAAATTAGCTGCTGATATGAATTAAATCACATGTAAATACCATATATATATACTTTTTACTATTAGTTCTGAAATAAAAGTTACGTTTTAGACAAATGGGTCTCAGTGAGGTCCTTTTGGACCTTTTTTGTATATAACTTTCCTGTATTGAAACGGACCCAGTCGTTTCCTTTTCACCCCTTGTGTCTCATTTACAGACAGAGCACATGTTATGAAATGCTGAGAGCTAGATTTCAGTGTGATCCAGAACCTGTAATGGTAAGCATAAAATTATTTTTTTATAGCATTGGGACATTAGGGCGGCTTATTACAATAACTTTGGGCTAGTTTTGAAATTTTGTTTATAAAGTGGCAAACCCCTTTAATTATAGGTTAAAACTGGATGACGTTCTCTACCCTGGGTCCAGCGAAAAACAGAAAGACAGACAAGGAGACACAAGATAGACAACTAGGCCAAGTCAGACAAACCAGGTCAATGAATGGCAGCGACGTTCAGAATTGTAAGGCAGGCCAATAATCTAGGAACAGGAAAAGAGTAGTATAACAGCAAAAACAACAACAACAACAACATAGCTTAGTAAATCAGAATCTCCAGGATTCAGAAGACAAGCACAAACTAAATGGAGTGCCTAGAGGACTACTCCAACATCAGATCTGTCACTCCATCTGCATGTGACACACCCTCAACACTTGGGTCTGTTGTTAAGCCAGGACAAAGTTGCCATGCAGGAGGTATCCATTGCCCCCGCACAAATATCACAAGTTGTAACAAAATTATTCTCATCTTCTGTCTATTTATACCATGGGAATAACTTGGAAACCAATCGATGAGTACCAGTAATTCTTGGATGACCTGCAAGTACAAAACCATGACATTCCTCCCTCGCCTACAAAGACTATTGGAATCAGGTGTAATAGACAACGCAACAATTTCTGAAAGAAGAATAGTAACAGTCTCAGGTTCTTGCAATGTCTAGAATTCAACCATTTAGCATTTTCTCAATATGTTTGATTTTTATTTTCACTAAGGACCACAATCTGATGTTGAGTTTATTCCCATACCAATATCTTTTCTCAGCACTAGAGACTTTATGAGAAAAAGCACCTTTACCCACTTCTGAAGCATCAACCTCTACAACCAAAGGTTTATCAAGTTCAGGTTGTACAAGGGCTGGAGCAGGAGAAAAACAATCCTCTGGGATTGTGAAAGCCTGTACAGTTGCAAGGGACCAGTGAAGTAGAGTTTAAGTGCTGGAATCTGCCAGCATGGAATCTACCATTAAAATCCATCATGATAAACCAGGGGCACTTACTCATTGATCCAGGAACTGAATCTTCTTTCATTTGTTATCTATGGCATCCTCTGTTCTAAAATAAATTTTTGAAATTATACTAATGAGCTAGAGGGGCTCTGGAGGAATTACCAGTAATGACCACATTGTCCTATAATTCTATTTAGAACATGAACCAAACCATCATTTTTGTTAGTATATACTGTACATGCGTTTTGAATTTTTTTGCCTGATGGTAGTCTCAGCATGATATGATCATCTTACAGACCATACTAGAAGTTTTTGCAGATGTTTGTCCACATGCACAAGATGTAACACAATCTAAAAATGTATGCAAGATATAGAGCATTTTTAAGACTTCCAGATACAGGATTGTAGTAGTATCATTCAAGTAGTAAAAAAGATCGAAAAGCTCTCACCTCTGTCATGATTCTTCAAATTTGATGTTTATTCAACAAACTCAAAACATGTTAGTAGTAGTGGAGGGAGGATGATGACAGCATCCTACAAAGAGTTTGTATGTTCTCTCCGTGTTTGTGTGGGTTTCCTTCTTCACTCCAAAACATACTGGTAGGGTGATTAGATTGTGAGCCCCATGGGGACAGGGACTGATTTGGCAAGTTCTGTGCAACGCTGGGTAATCTGTGTGCCCTATATAAATAAAGGAATTATTATTATTATTATTATAGAGCAACGGCCGTTTATCATCTTTTACTTCTTCTTTCACTTCTACTCTTTCCTGGAAGTGATAAGCTAATATGACAGTGCCATTCATAATTTTTTTTTTTCTACAAGATTGTAGTATACATGGTGCAAAAGACTTGGGTGGAAACTAGAACACATATTTTAGGTTCAATGCCTCCTAATCATAAGACCCTCCCAAACTAGAGCAGCCGTACTGCAAAAATAGCTTCAGTGTTTTGATGTCATGACTTCCACAAAGGCTTCATATTAGCAGACATATCTCGCTCATATGAATAGGCAAATTAAGTAATTAGATTTTGCATCTGGCAAAACTTGATTTGTAAAACTGAATTGAATGTTGAATGTATTGTAATGATTTGCACTTTTCTCTTATATATATTGTGAACAGAAAAAGGAAAACAGAGGAAATTGCTTAATTTTTTTACAGTCAATGATTACTTTTATTCAAGGAAACTTATCAGTCAGCGTTCACGCTGAGAAAATAATGTGGATTTTTTTTTTAACCAAAATTGAATTTAAAAGGGCATACTTTAAACACACTACTCTAAGCCTTCATTTGTATACCCACACATAAACACACACACGCTGTAAATTTAATTAAAATAACTGAAATGAAACTAGAGATAATTTGTTTTTTAAATAGACTGCCACATGCTACATTTACATAAAATCCATTAGTTTGTATTAAATACAAATTAGCTGCTGATATGAATTAAATCACATGTAAATACCTTAGAATAACCTAAAAACGAATATTTTAATTATATTCACAAGTATACTGTATACCTAAATACAGCTTAATGATAACAAAGGGTCTGTCAAAAGATATCCAACACTTGGGTTAAGTAAAATATTATTACATTATTTTTGGGATGGCCATGCTATTAATAGTAAACTTTATAAGTAAGTTACATTCATACATTTTCTGAGCGTTTACATAGACTCATACTGGAAAAAGGATGCATCCTTATGGAAAGATGGATTCAGCAAGCTACATTTTTTTCCATCCTGCTCTCTCCTGCTGAGCAATGTATATGCTCAGCAGAGGCCATTGTAGGTGATGGGGTACGGATACATTGGGGCAGATTTACTTACCCGGTCCTGTCGCGATCCAGCGGCACGTTCTCTGTGGAGGATTCGGGTCTTCCGGCGATTCACTAAGGTAGGTCGATGTCCACTAGGTGTCACTGCTGCGCTGAATTCCGTCGGAGTTCACTGAAGTTCACCATCCTACCCTGGGTGCAGGTAAGCGTGTGTCAAGCGACACTTTTTTATTTTTTTATAAATATGGCGGTTTTTCCAAATCCATCAGGTTTTCTTACGGCCATGCCCCCGATTTCTGTTGCATACATGCCGGCGCTGATGCGCCACAATCCGATCACGTGCGCCAAAATCCCGGGGCAATTCAGGGAAAATCAGCGCAAATCGGAAATATTCGGGTAGCGTGACGGAAAACGTGATATGGGCGCTTAGTAAATGACCCCCAATGTGTTGCATCCCTCCCCTGTACTCCTATGTGCATACACTCAAGGAGGTCCAAAGTGATGTCCTGAACATGTTCACTCCTCTTCCCACTTTCAATGATGAGGGGCAAAAACAGGACAACATATCTAACCTTATGTGCCTACAGTGGGATATTTGAGAAAGACCGGCGGGTTGAAACGCGCGTTGGGGCACTTCCAGGGACCAGGTAACCATGAGTACAGGTTTTGCATTTACAGCCATGTGAAATGTACAGGGCTAATGACTAGATCAGTTACCTGACTATGTATATGTAATCGTCATTTCACTGCTGCTAACTACTTGGGCACAATCATTGCGGTAACTTATTCATTGAGTCTTGTTACCGGCATACCTTCCACTTTGCACTTACCTCCTGTACTTCATAGGCCCTGGTCCACATGAATTTCTGTCTCCTGTAGCCATCCTCCTTTTTATTCTTTGTATATGTTTTTAATATTCACAATGTAATTAATAAAGTCTAAATTTTTTCACCTTTACCAAACGAAATTTTAGTCTTCATTTTCTCCCCTTTCTCCTTATGTTTTTGATCTATATTTGCTATATATGGGGATAATGTAAATCCTCCTGGCACAATATTTTCCAGATAGGCATAGGTGTGTTGTCACCTTGCTAATATACCCTCACTTAGGTTACTATGCTTACATACCTTGTGATTATATTATCAAAAATAACGTTTTCCCCGGTGTTTAACACCTTAAATGCCACTTTTTGCCATTTTGAAAAATATGAGATGAGAGTGTAGGTGCTTTGATATTACATTAGTCAGGGCTTCTCCCTGCACATGACTGAGTGTTGGGGCAGTGAGACATGAGGTAATCAGCTGATTGGAGGAAGAGAGATGGGGGCGTGTCTCTCCCTCCGTATTCTCCGCTTCTTTCTGGAGAACGGTTGAGCTTAGCAACAGACATATGTGAGATTGCTGACATCTAGGGGAAGTCTGCAGAATACAAGAGAAAGGAGCAAGATTTTGGTAACTAATCCAATTGCAAAAGTGCTTAAAATTACCTGCCCTATAACATATCAAAAGTTTTTTGAAATGACGGTTACACTTTAAGGTTTGCCAGAAACACCTGTAAACTTAAAAAGCATATCATTTTGGTATTGTCAAGTGGTTTCCACTTATAATACTGTAAAAACAAAACTTAGATTTAAAAAAACACATGTAGATAATTTTTGAAGCCACAACCCCAAAAATCATTAATATAATATACAATGTATAACTTATATTAATGACTTTTTCTTTGCAGTATGATGCATGGTTACCTCTTTTTAGGACAGGCATGACAATATCAAAATGCATACACAGTATGTGTGCCAAAATAGTTTCTTTGAGCTTTGGCTTTTAAAATGCAAAGATATATAGAAAAACACTGCTGTGTCCTGAGTTCCTAAGTACAATGGGCCACGGCCATGCGGAGTTACCAAATACTATGCTTACAGGCGAATGATTTGATAGCTGGGCAGTCCTAGTTGCTTAGTGTGAATTGGGTCTAATCTTACCCTGAATGTTAGGGTTAGAGATTCTATATATTGTCTGGCTTTTTATCATAGACATTAAAGCCATCTTTATCAATAAAAGATTTGTATGGGATAAAATATTATCCAATGTAGATGTCAAACTCCAGGGTATGTCAGAATTCTTGCATACTCCCAACATTAAATGGTTCATGTTTATTATGTACACTTTATCATTTACCTGCATGTTATCTGTGACATTGAGCGTGGGCATATATGATCTCACTGTCCGGTTATCTGACGGATCACAGGGATCATGTGATTCACTCCAGCTTGCATTGTGTATAATGCTGAAGCATGTGATCATCCACTTTGACAGTTTATTCTAATGACATGGCAAGATCGCTAATATTCTATATTTTATTGTTGGCACTGACACATTCCCTTGTATGGCAATCTGACGTTTAGTGGGTGTCATGTGATGGGTGTCCTCTTGTGCTTCTGCTAATCCCTAATTGGAATACATATGTAAACATAGAACATGAGACAGAGAGTTTGATCACACAGGTATATTACAGGACAGTTACAAGCTGAGGCTATATACAGAGTGATCAAAAATTGGATTGATCAAGGCTTTTTAAACATTGTATGTAGTAGTTATAACCATGCTTAGAACTGCTCGGAACATGTTGTTGAGATGTATCCTGCATTGTTTATGATGTTTTGAACAAAATTAATTGAAGGAATTAATTTCAATAATAAGTCTCGTATGATCTTTTATTATTCAGTTATGTGAAGCCCCTGCAGTTTAAAGGAAATCTACCATCCAAATCCATCATGATAAACCAGGGACACTTATTCATAGATCCAGGCACTGTGACTGTGGTAATCTTCTTATATTTGTTATCTATGGCCTCCTTCTTTCTAAAATAAATTATGCTAATGAGCCTCTGGTGTTCCCAGAGCCCCTCAGTGATGTTTTCCACAGGCTGTTACAATGAGTAGAGCAGGTCTCCTCTCCCCCTGCACTTCCCACTGCTGCTAGATTACAGGCAGAGGAAGGAGGGAGAGAGCAGGGGGTTAGGTGAGACATGTTCTGTGCACTGTAACAGCCTTCGAATCTGCAGCACTGAAGGGCTCTAAAAACACCCACTGAAACCACTCAGACTTATTAGAATAATTTTAAAATTTCATTTAGAAGCAACACGGCCATGGATAACAAATATAAGAAGATTACCACAAGCACAGAGCCTGGATCTATGAGTAAGTGTCCCTGATTGATTTTGATGGTAAGTATCCTTTAAGAAGGCTTCTACACCACTATACTAGAGTTATCACCAAAAAGCTGCAAAGAATTAGACGTTTTAAACCAGAGATTAATTGCTTGGGGCACTGATGGCGAACCTTTTAGAGCCCAAGTGCTCAAACTAAACCTACTTATTTAAATGCAAAGTGCCAGCATTGCAATTTAAGTGGTAACATGTTGCTACCTGTTTTGTCACGGCTTTTAATTGTATCAGCGTCCTGAGGACACAAAAACAGTTTCAAGAAAGAGGAGAAATTCAGATTATCATTATAGCTTCCCTCCAGGGCCCCATGAACAGGAAGAAATGTGGGGCCCAGAGCAGGAGCTGCAATAATAACGCAGCTTTGTCTGCACCTCCTTGCTCCTCCTATAGTTCAAGGCTGCTGAGCATGTGTAGCTTTAAAATAGCACTGGTCACAGCATGTCCTGGATGGCCAGGGACAGTAGGAGGAGGTTTTGAGTCCTGTCTGGAAACTCTGTGCTGGGGTGATGGACTGGGTGCCCACAAGGAGTGCTCAGAGTGCCACCTCTGGCACCCGTGCCATAGGTTCGCCATCACTGGCTTGGGGTATAAAGCTACCCTGCATTCACACTTTGCAATGCATGAGGTATGTCAGAAACCTTACTATATAAATATGTGGTGAATATCACCTGCAATATATTTGCTGTATAACACAACATGGTAAGATTTTGAATGGAATATTGCTTATGCAGTCTGCAGTTTGTCTAGTACCTCGGTAATTACCTATAAAACGCATACTGAAGGCATGATGTTCATTTATATACAGTATAGTCAAAGATACATCTCAGACTCATAGCCATCTGTTCCCGTTGTACTATTGATCTGAACAACATGTCATTCCTGCTAGTATATTGCACATTTCTGTTTTTCCCCCCTATCTTCTTAAGCTGTATATTGCTCATACTCATGGTAGCATTAAAACCACATTTCAATCTGTATCTTATTATATTTTCTAAATCTTAGAAATTAATTTAGCCTGTCTTGTTGTTGAAAATATTTTATTTCCAACCTCTAATCGAAGAAATATCTAGTCCATAGGAAAGCCAAGAGATAAGAACTTGAGATATTCCCTTTTTCTTGCAATTTGCCAGAGGTCATACAGAGCAGACATAGGAATTAAACCACAATCCCCTATACCAGATGAAGCAGGGGAGATGTATTATTTGATAGCAAGACTCTCTAAAGACATGGTTACAGAAAATAGTCCTTCGAAAAAGTCCTATAACACAACAGCCCATCCTCATCCCTTATACTTCCCATGATGATGTTGAGTAAGCCGATCTAATAAGTGTTAAACGCTTTAGTAAAGATCAGACTAAAATAGAAGTAGTCTAAATTACTATTTAATGATGGATCCTATTAGAAAGGAGGACTTCTAATTCATCTAGATGTCCTGGATACTATTGATATTATCTCGCCTTTCCTGCAGTCATTACCTTGTACTTTTCTCTGCTGTATTCTGTGAAACTTATATGGTTTGTTTACAGATTTACATAACCTTTCAAATGCCTTTGAGAAAAATATAAATGTATCAAGGACTGTATCATTCAAAAATATTTGTTTTAAGCACTTTGGGGGCATTCCAGCTGATATAAAGTACTTGTAGCAAGCAATTGAGCATTTAAAGCAAGACGTACCAGTTAAGATGTCTTTATAACAGCATGAGCAATATGCATGCTCCGCGGGAGAATCCAGATATTTTCTGTTAGGAATTCCAATGAAGTAAATCAATCCTTTTACATAAGGTACATACATACTTAATGGATGCACCGCAGAGCAGTTAAGTTACAAGCAGGGAAAAAAAATCTTCTGTGTCTGTGTGTTAGGCATTCAACATTTTAGGAAACTTGTTACAATAACCTTTTCTTTTTTTTTTTACAATAATCTAAAATTCTGTACACATTTAAAATATTGGTATCACAATCTTGTAAGAGAACATGGTCCGATAACCTAGAATCTTACTTGTCCTTTTATACCAAGATGTACTGTACCATGTTTTATAGTTTAGTTCCAGTAAAGCCTTAGGGATTTCTTAGGGAAACAGCAAAACAAAAGTAGAAACGGAACTTTTCTGATAAACAACCTTTATAGCATGCTTTTTTTCTAAGCACCACCAAGAACCATTACAGTCCAAAAAAGAAACATTGAAATGCAACCCAATACCTATTTGCCCCCACAACAGATGAAATAACATAGTAACATAGCTCCCAAAAAACTATTGAACGCACAATAGTTATGTCATCAGAAAAGGACAAAATATAAAAAAAAGTTGTAATGCTTCTTTCATGTCTCAGCAAAACTCCTCCATACATTAAAGCATAACTCCAATATCATAATGATTTTTACCATATGGCCATATGTGATTCTTCCTTTAACAACAAATGGCAATATTATGTTCCTCACACTTTTCTTTCCGGAGTTTTGGCATTTTCTGTTATGAAGCTTGTCTTCTTGTCTTCAGCGTTAGTGAAGTAGGTGGAGTCTAAACTCTTCCTGTATCAGTCCTGAAGTTGAGTCAAATTTAAGTTGCCCACAGTTCTCATGATGCCTTGTGTTTTTTTCATTAAGTAATTTAACATTAACTCCAGTATGATTTCCGGGCTCTTCATAGTGTACATGCAGGACTATATAATGACCAAGCTAGCAACTTTCATCACAATTGATGGAGAATGTAATAAATAGTAGAAACTGGCAGTAAAATAGTTGCATGAAGTGCTGTGAAAGAGCACTAAGGGTTAATTACTTCTGTATTGTGCAGAAAGTGTCCATAGAACAGAAGGTGAGTGAGACTATAACAAAGCATAAGGTGCAGAGAGAGACAGAAAATGCTCTGCAGGAGCTGATAGGAAACAGAGAAGATATCAGCACCTATAAACGTTGCTGACATTATGACTTCAAGGTTTTAATGACTACAAACATTCAATTAACATCAAACTTTTTTAGAACTCAGAGTTTAAGTTATTGCAACATAGAGGTTGACTCTAACGGCTTATATTTTATCTGGTTATATGGTCATGACATGCAGGTTATGGCCAAAATCCTCATGTATCTCAGAGTAAGTTTTGTTTAATTTATTTTCATAAATGAGCAGAACATGAAAATATAAAAAGAAATTATACCATCTACGTTATGCAGGGTCTTGGAATGGAAAGACGAAACAGTGGGCCCTTAGACTAAACCTCCATTCCACTTGTCCCTGCCTAATTGCCCTACCTAACTTAAGGGGTAGGAGACCTCTTCCCTTCCTGCACTAAAGTTCAAACACAGCGATAAAAAACAATACAAACAGGGGTAGCGGGATAGGTGCCAAATATAGGTTAGAACAAGAAAGCACTATCCAGTACCAAATCACTAGGCAAAAAAAGTTAGAAATACAGAGAAAAAGAGTAAGAGATAACAGACTATAGCAGGAAAAGAACACTAATCATCTTAATGTAAATCATCTATATTCACATATGAATCAATTTTGATGTTCCCCCATTCGTTTTTTTTTGTCCTGCTTCTTGGTATATTCGGTGCCTGATCGGTCCTGCATGGTGTAGAATGCATTATGTCCTTGGCCAGGAATTGTGCAGATTATAAATACTGCTTGCCCACTATTCCTGGCATATTGAAGTAGCATAAATGTGGATGAGATTTTAACAAATCTTATATACATAAAAACCACCTAATATGAAATGTGACCCTATTTTCTAAAGCACCCTCTCACTGGATTACAGGGGTATTCTCACTATGACAAGTTTCTTATATGTACTCAGGCTAACAAAATGACACATTATCTATTATTCTTTGTTGGATAATAATTTGTCTGGTAAGAGAAGCCCCGCCCACACCCTGATCAGCATAGAGAGTGATAGGAGCTAAAACAGCAATAACACTGAGTAAAATTGTAAAGTAAGGGGTTAAAATGATCTTTATTGTGTTAGAATTAATAGGGTATTGAGATGTGAGAATTCTCTTCCATGGGAAACCCTTTAAGTGTGCAAAATTTTAATAATTTGTTAAAAGTCACATAAATAAATTTTGGTATTTCCAAAAGTGGAGTGTATGGGGTAAAACTTCAAAAACTGTTTCTCAAGTAAGCCAAAAAAAGTAACAAAACTACATTTATCTGTTATTTGATGTCAGAATTGTGGCTTTATGGAGTGGGGCAGCATGCTGGAAAGCATGGAGCACTTCCTGCTTCATTGTCCCTTTAACACAGAGGTATCCAAAAGGGTGGGCACTTCCACCTGTTGCCCCAGGTTGGCCATTGTCTTCTTTATGGAGTGGAGCTATGAGGCATTCATAGGCCAATGACTATCATCAGGGGCATAACTAGGAGAGGCATGGCCCCATAGCACTCATATATTCACTCACATTTCTATATACATAGACATACAGTTCTTTACTCATGCACACACATTTATACACTCTTACACACATACAGTTCCATATACAGACATAATTTTTTTGTATCAGGTCGGATGTTGGAGCCCCCTGACACAGCCGGACCCATAGCAGCTGCTATGGCTGCTACCACTGTAGTTACGCCCTTGACCATAATTCCTAGTAAGACTAATGGTCAGTGAGATTCAGAGCGCTTAGTATTGCTGCAGCGTATATGGTGGTTAGAAGCATCCTCTACGACAGTCTCTGAAGTATTAGAGGCTGGTCATGAGTAGGGCCTCTCTCATTTGGAGGGGGTTCTCTTGCAGTGTTCCTTAGTCTGGTATTTCCCCTTTTGGTAATAGGCCGATGTATTGAAGATTTATGTTTTGGAAGTTTATAGTGATGCGAGTTTGCAGGCAGTGAACCTGTGCTTTAGGTGGATCGATTTTGGGGGGTGTATTCTGTTTTTTATATGATTTCTACATCTGATTATAAATTCATAATCATAATCTGATTTTGGGATATACACATTTTGAATTGATTTTGGACACTGGCCTATAATATTTTGTTGTTTCTTCACACAGATTATGTATTGATTTAAAAAAATATCATTATTATTATTGTAGTCATCAGTGGAATGTGGAAGTTAAGGGAATATTAAAAAGGGAAGAAAAATAATACAGTTTTTCAGTATACTTTCTTTACTAATTCTTCAGGTCTAGATCTCAGCTTGCTGTCCTTCTATAGAAAGCTTCTATGTTTACTTCCAGTAGACAGAAATGGTCACACGGGTGCACGACTTGTTAGCATCACGGAGAGTAATCAGAGCTCTGTGTTATAACGAGCTGTGCACCTGTGCGACCATGGTCAGGTTTCTGTCCATTGGAAATAAACAATGAAGCTTTCTATAGGATGACAGCAAGCAGAGATCTAGAAGGAATTGATACAGAAAGCATATTGGAAAATTGTATAAATTTTCATTACATAAACAATATAAATTATTTGGTGAAGTTTGAATACCTCTTTAATGTACAGGAAATGTTTTTTTACTAGTGGAGTGTGGTTTCTTATTGTTGACTGTGCTTTTTTGTGACTATTATTGTAACTGTGTGTGGGGTGTGGTTTGTGTTAATTCATGGGTGTGGTTAGTTTGATTATTGGGTATGATTAATGGTTATGGTTTAAACAATGACAAATGGTTGGGTAATGTTTATGTTAGATGGTGATATTACTGTATGTACTCAAGTATAAATTGACCCGAGTATAAGCCTAATTTGAACACAAAAAACTGTCTCAAACACAAAAAACTATTGACTCGAGTATAAGCCTAGGGTGGGAAATGCATTGGTCACAGCCTCCAGCCAGTATATACACCCAGCCAGCACATGCCCCTCAGTATATAGCCCGCATCCACCAATATATAGCCATTTCCTCCTACCCCCTAGTTTATAGCAAGCCTCCTGCCCCCTAGTATATAGCCAGAAGCCCCCTGCCCCCTAGTATATAGCCAGCACCTGCCAAGTCCAAAGGAAGATATAGAGTCTCCGCACAGCTCAAACTCTGGTGTCTGTCCAATGCAGGTGTGTCTTTTAGATGGAACAGATGGCTAGGAGTGAGTAGGTAATAAACCGGTGCTGTAAGGTTCCGTGGCAGTGTTGCTCAGCCCGAGCTCAACAAGTCCGCAATGCGAATAAAGAAAGGAAGAGGCGGCACTCACCGGACCTGTGGAACTACTTCTTTTATTCAGCAAACGGTGTGGTACAGGGGGAACACTGGAGCCATACGGCGACGGGCCGTTTCGCGCTCACTAGCGCATCTTCAAGCCGTTGACGTCATCCGCCTGCGACGCGCTGAATATATGCGACGAGGCCGGCGGGTGTCGTCAAGGAGACAGTGTAAACAAGGTAGGATCAGAAACATGTGCATAAACATTAAAATACAGCATAGTAATATTTTAAAACAAATACAAAATGTATCTAATTATGCAGCTTGAGAATGGAAAAAGCTAGTAAAAAACTGTTACGGGGATAACATAAGAACTAATTAGAGTACATATTGTGGTACGGAATAGGAGGGGGATGGGCGCAAGCGTCATAAGAAAACGCTAAAATCGTTTCTGTCATTCATGCCCAGCTGCCCCATGGCATCGAACCTAATAATGCATCTACTTTCGTGCTGCATTAGAATTTTATTTCTATTGCCTCCTAGAGGAACCACTGTCACTACTTCAATGTCTGCTAATTTTAAAATGTTAGGATTGCCATCGTGGTGAGTCCTCACGTGCTCAATCAAACGTGGGCAACCGTTACCATTTTTTATGGACCTTTGATGTTCCTGAAACCGTACATTAAGTCTACGTATAGTTTTACCAATATAGAAGAAGTTGCAAGGGCAATAGATGATATATAACACGTAGGTGGATTTGCATGAAATAAAGGATGTAACTTTCTGTATTTGTCCCCCAAATTTAACCCATTTTAATTGGCTATTGAAACGACAACTGCTACATCCACCGCATCTGAAGTTTCCCACAGGCGTGACTTTATCTAACCATGTGGATTTGGGGGTATGAAAGTGACTACTGATAAGGGCCTTTCTAACAGTGGGAGAGCGTCTGAATGCAATATGGGGATGTGTAACAGTAAAATTGTGTAATTGTGAGTCCTGCTTCAGGATGCTCCAATTCTTCAGGATGGCATCTCGTACTACTTTTTCACAGGGACTGAACTCAAAGGAAAACACCATTCTCTCATTGTTTTTCTCGTTGGTGTGTACATGTGTATTGGTGCTATCCCTTATACCTCTCTTGATTTGCTTACGGAACCGTAATAACTCCTCCCGTGGTATTCCCAGCGCTTTATTATAAGCCTCATTGATTAGATGTTCGGGATAATCCCTGGCTCTCAACCTGTCTTTTAATTCTTCAGCTTGTATTTCGAACTGGGTAGCATCGTTATTAATTCGCCTCAGCCGTAGTAACTGGCTGTATGGAAGTCCTCTCTTAGTGTGGAATGGGTGGTGGCTGTGGTAATGGAGAAGTGAGTTGGTAGCTGTGGCTTTGCGAAAAGCCACAGTACTCAACCCACCCCTCTCCTCCCTAACCTTAACGTCCAGAAAGTCTAATTCTCCTCCTCCATATATGGCAGTGAACCGCATGTTCATATAATTGTCAGAATTAAGATAATCGACAAACTGTAAAAATTGCGTGTGTGTGCCCTCCCATACGATGAAAACATCGTCCACATATCTGTGGAACGCCTTCAGGTTCATGAGGAACGGATTGTCCAGAGAAAAGACACGGCAGTTATCAAAACATGCGAGAAACAAGTTGACAAGGGTACAAGCAACGGGCGTACCCATCGCCGTGCCGGTTCTCTGGACAAACCACTCGTCATCGAACATGAAGGCGTTATGGGAGAGCACAAACCTGAGCCCCTCGCAGACAAAATTAATGAAGTCAGGACTCCTGCGGGCATTAGTGAGGATTTCGCGAATGCATTGAACACCCAAATCCTGCGGGATACGGGTGTATAGGCTTTCAACGTCGATAGACGCCAATGAGTAGCCTTCTTTCCAGTGTATCTCTTTAACGATTTTGAGGAATGCATTTGTGTCTTTTAGATAAGATGGGATCTCTTGAAGGAGAGGATGGAGGAGCCAATCCAAATACTGCGATAGGGGTTCGGTCAATGACCCAATGCCGGCCACGATGGGTCGGCCAGGGGGGGGGCAGAAAGTGATTTGTGCACTTTCAGCAAAAAGTACCATACAGGGTATGTGGGATATTCAGGCAATTTTTTTTGCCGTGTGTTTGGATAGAACACCCCACTCCACACTCTCCCTGAGGAAGGTACGCAACCGGGTTTGATACCTAATAGTGGGATTGGATGACAGAGGAGTATAGGTCTCAACGTTCCTCAACTGTCTGTTAGCCTCTGTTTTGTAATATTCCCTGGTCATGACTACCACGTTGCCCCCCTTATCTGCCGGCTTAAAAATAATATTCTCCTGTGACTTGAGCCAGCGAAGGGCGGATAATTCGCCTGGGGAGAGGTTACTTGGAGTTATAGGATACACCAAGGCCTTAACATCCTCTTTAACACGCTGGTAAAAAATGTCAAGGGGAGAGCCAGCAGACAAGGGGGGACAAAACGTGGAGCCAACACCTTTTTTAAAGGCCTCAACTTCCACAGTAGGGGACACGGGGGGCTCGGGGCAGGTACCGTCCATACCACAAACATCTAAGCTGAGTAGACAGTTAATAGCTGACAAATCCATGTCAGTGGGGAGATCTGGGGGGGAGAATCCAAGTGGGCCAACCATGGCTGGTGTCTCTCCGTCTTTTGACGGTCCCGGGGTGTAAGTTTTGTCCGCAAAGAATTTTTTTAGGTTAAGTTTGCGGACACCCTTATACAAATCAATCTCAAACTGGACTTCGTCAAGTACATTTGTAATAGCAAAATTTAAACCTTTGTTAAGCAGTGATAAACAATAAGAGGACAACACAATATTAGTAAGGTTAATAACATTGTCCCCATTGTATATAGCCAGTGCCTTCCCCCTTAGCATATAGCCATTGCCTTCCCCCTAGTATATAACCAGTGCTTGCCTCCTTAGTATATAGCCAGTGCCTGCCCCCTTAATATATAACCAACAGGTCATTATGCCCAGCCTATTTAAAAAAAAACCCTGTACTCACATTACCGATGCCCCTTGCAGGTCCTCTTCTGTCTTCTGAAGCTCAGTCTCCAGGTCCCCGCATGCTGCCTTTGCATTTACCATGACATCTGCCAGTTGCTGACTTCATAGTTTGTGCAGATGGCGACGCACACACTATAATGTCGGCAAGTGGCGGATGTCATGGTGTGTGCGACACAGCATGCGGGAACCTGGAGACGTAGCTTCAGAAGACAGAAGAGGACCTGCAAGGGGCATCGGAAAGGTGAGTACAGAGGTTTTTTTTTTAAAATAGGCTGGGCATAAGGGGCTGCTGGATATATACTAAGGGGGCAGGCACTGGCAATATACTAGGTGAGCAAGCACTGGATATATACTAGGGGGCAGGCAATGGCTATATGCTAAGGGGGCAGGCACTGGCTATATACAAAGGGGCAGGTTCTGCCCATATACTAGGGGGCTTCTGGCTATATACTAGGGGGCAGAAGGTTGGCTATATACTAGGGGGAAGGGGACTACTAGCTATATACTAGGGGGATGCTGGCTATATATCATTATTGTTATGTTTTGTATTTTATATCTTAATAAAAGACCTACAGAAGTAGCAAACATTTTAAGCTTAGTGGCCAGTATGAGAATTGCAGTCTATAGTATTTTTAATTAAATCCAAATTTTACATTGCTAAATTAAAAAAAACATTAAGTTCTGAAAAATATGTTTAACATTAAAGGTTAAAAAAGGTAATTTCCTGGTGACACCTTTCTTATATACATAATATATAATATCTGCTACACGTGTATAACAAGAAACATCTAATAAAGCCAATACAAGCAAATAATATTCTGTGTGAGGATATTTAAATAGGACAGAAGTATTTGGATCTGCTTGCAAAAATCAAGAACAAAGAAAACAGTTCAGCAGTTAAGAACAGATGTATTTCTATATTTCATGCCAAGATATGTGCTGAATGCAACTGGCCAAATTATTTACGAGGTGCATGATTTGGATGTGAAATAATCTACTTGAGATAATGAATTACAATAATCTTCAAAGAGGTTTAAGTAAACAATGCCTAATTTGAATAGTACAAAATGTTTGCAGTTTTTGAAAGCTTTTTAAATTTTTTATTTTTCTGATCGAAAAGATCTCTGATTGTTTTCTGTGAATGGAAACGCATATATTTAGTGGCTAGGCCACAGCAATCAGTCATACTCTTAAATATTCATTTCAATGGACCCATTCACATGAATGTGTAGAGGTTGTAGAAAACTCTGAACTGGTACTATTTCTACCCATGTTTGCGGCTCAAACATTCCCAAAAGGGTCTATGGGAATGTGAAAGTATGGACGCCACAAGTAGGACACACAGAAGCCATCCGGATGTGGTCCATATTTGAGGATCAATCGCAGATAATCCCCTGTAGAATCGGAGTTACCGTATTACAGAGACTATATAAACAATGGGGGGGGATACAAGACCCTGAGGAAGAAAGCCAAAGCTTTCGCAAATGCGTTAAGTTGGAAGTTTTTTGTCCCACTCAACTCTCCGTACATAAGGTGACAACCAACTGTACCTCCGACAAACAGTGCCAGAAAAGCCACCGGTCAGGGCTTCTATCACAGAAAACAACAATCTACGAGGACTGTTTGAAGGCATCACGGTGTTGTTTCCCAAGTCTGATCATTTAGAATTTGATACAGCTGCAATGTACCGCTACTAACCGAGGGATCCTTCCAGGGCACAGCAAACATGCCAGTGGAGCGTAAGGAAACAGATATACCGACCTCTAAACTGCATTAATTATAGGTTAGTGCATAGACAATTGCTTTCATTGGCCTTTTGGGATGTTATCCAACCATATGGGGAGGTGACAAGTAATATACGGATGCAGCATTTTGACCTAAAATAGTAAAGGGTGTGAAATTCACCCGGTAATTAGCCAGAAAAGAGTAAAGCCACTATGACCCTCCTTTGCTTTCTGCCTCTTTTGAAGTCAGACATATTTTTATGGGAAGATATAAACTATTACATTGTTTAATGAAACTTTTATAAAGCAATTACCAAGGAACTGTGACAATCCTGTACCCAACTAGTTGTAATTATAGACTTTTTACTTTATCTTAAGCTGCGGTTAAATGTTGGTATGTACTGCAAGTCTATATTTAATGGAGTGATATATAATTCATAGGGTTACTTCTATATTTAGGCAGATGTTGACTCTCATTAAGTATCAGGATTTCATTTCTTCAAGTATTTTATGTATTTTTATCATCAGCTTATTTCAAAGGTGTGTTTCAGTGCACAGTGTTCCAAATAATCTTATTTAATATTTTACACTTATACTTTCTTATTGGTAGTAAATGAATGCGTTAGGTTAAAGAATCACTCCTGGAAAAATGTAAAAAATCTGGCATTTCACACGTGATCCCTGCTTTTACTTTGTTCACAACTTCTGCCAACTGTTCCTTATTGTTAGCATAAACCAAAAAACAGTCAAACCTTGGCCACTATTTTATATAAGTAAAATCAAAGAAAACACCTGTCAGACAATGCACAGAAAAATATATAGTGCAAACTGTTTTTAAGCCTATGCTTTGATATAGACCTAGACTGCTGGGGGGGGGGTGTAACAACTGATAACAGAAATATAACATTGGCTGTGGGTTTTTAGATGTATTAGTATGTAAATGGTTGTTATCAACATAAATAGTAAGATCTAATAAATTAACTGATATTTTACTATTTGTAACAGAAACATTGCAAATTGCGAATCTGGTCCCGATGGCATTGTCCCACTTTTGCAAATAAAAATCCTTCTTGTATATAAAATAATTGTGCTCTAAAATAAATTGAATAATAAATTGAAGTGTAAAATCTATTTGTCATCTGTAAGTGCACCTACGTTGCTAGGTTTATGTAAAAAACGTATGTGCCATGACAGAATGCAGAAATCCCTGGTTGGACTGAGTGAATCTGACAGAGTTTGAGCTGACAGCCAAAGCTCCTCTGTTCATCTTGAATAAGATGCCACCACTCTGGAAATATAGGAGACTTACCACATTACAAGACACTGGCTGTATCTTTCAGGTTACTGTTCCGATCCTGGTGATCCATTAGTGGAATTGTCCTGTCTAGAGACACATTTTATTGTTCTTCTAAAAAAAAGCCAACTTTTTGGTGCTGGAATATATCCTCTACATTTGTATTGTTGAAAATTGCAATTATTATGTTAAAGTTTTTTAAAGACTGGAAAATCATAAAATTATAGATACAGAAAGAGCATTGCTGTATACATAATGGAAAATGTCCATGGCTATTCATGGAGCCTCACAAATTGCAATTATTTCCCACAAGTTGAATCGTGCAAATATTATAGTGAGATAAAAATCAGAGAACTTAAGTAAACAGATTAAGACTAAATAATGTGAATATGTAATTCCAAAATCTAACCTTATTACTAAGCTAATGCCATGATTTTGCATACTACAAGTTAGATATGGTGGAAGACTATGGGGCACAAGTTAACGTCTTTTGTAATTGAGAGACTCCGAGCAAAAGTTGCCAAACAGCTTTCCTACCCCTGACAACATGGGGGGTCATTTACTTACCCATCCACTGGAGTTCACCGAAAGTGTATTGTCCGACGATAATGCACTGTGCCGCGATTCACTAAGATTGTGCGCCCGATATCCTGCATGTGTTGCTTCCCCACTCAGGTCCAACAGAGTTCACCATCTTTTAAGTGGTGCATGTAAGTGCTTGGGTTTGTAACACAATTTGAAAGTTCAATCCTGTGCTCAGTCCGAATCAGTCGGATCGTCTGACGGCACCCCACCCCCTCCCCCTCACGTGTACCAAAGCGCAGGCACCTGTTAAGTACCTGTTCCAGCCGTGCAATCCTCGAAAAAGGGCGAACAGTCTGACAAAAGTGAGCAATACAACCCTTAGTAAAAGAGCCCCATTGAGTATAGATTTGTGACCTTTGTTCAAAAAGTTGCAACTTTAACATCTGGAATCTGGTGATAACTCAGGGAGCACTACTGAAAACTAGACAAATGGCAAACTTTGAAGGGAGGTTTTCTTAGGGGCAAAAAAGTGCACATGTGCCACAAAAAGCCAAGCAAAAGTACGTGTGCCCCTATATGTTGTCACCCCCACAGCTACCAATGTTATGATAATATTTGCATGATTCAACCTGTCAAGAATCCTAGGTAGTTGTAAGGCTTCATGGTTAGCAATTGGTGTACAATCACATGTATATAGGAATCCTTTTTTTTGTTTGTCATTTTGCTACTTTTATGTGAAAAAGGGAACAATAAAAGTAATATCATTTTATTTTCTGTGATATAAACTTATTGTTTCTAGGAATTTGCTACAATGTGGCATTAGCAGTTTTCATCTTCACAACCCCAATGCCAGTAATGGACTCTGCCCTAAGTCTTCCAACAACATGTCAACATGTCCTACATACATGTCATACATGTCAACATGACCTACATACATGTCAACATCCAGATTATGGAGGTGATTTGTAGAAAACACATAAACCAAAAATATAGCGCTTGTCAATATATTCCTATATATGAAATATACAGGATTTAATATCTTCCTTATTATAGCTAAAGACACATGTCACATACATACTCCCATTTAGCACTGGGATGTGTAGTGTAACTTTGCTTCTTTTTATCTCTGGTTCTTTATATATTAATGAGGCAAAGATAATAATTTTGTTTCTAGTTGAAGATGTGTATTTTCACTTTTCTTTTGACTTTTATTATTTTTTAAAGGGAGGCCTAAAGATGGTTGTAATTTGCAGGAGGTAACTGTTACATTGACAAAACACAAAGTCACAGCCTCAATGTTCAACGCCAATTGCTATGTCCAGACCTCCAGCAAGTGTATGATAGATGTTATTTTCAGTCTAAGGAAACACCCAGAGCATTGCTACAAGAAGCGCTGCCATTTCTACAGAAAAGGTTCTTTTTATACTAAACTTGTAAGCTTCAATAAATCCTTTCAAAGGCATCTACAGTATTGCACTGCCTTAAATGTTATTTATCAGTAGTTCCTGTCATCATCTGCTCGTACAGCATCCACTTTAGATTCGTGATTTTGGTGCAGAATGCTCCAATGAAGAGATGTGGCTTATGTGGTTGAAAAATACAGAAATGAAGTCTGTCTGATATAAGGAGTATGCAGTAATATTGTTTTAGCCATATTTGTAGTATAGTTTGTGGCCAGGGACACATCCATATCCCATTAACTGCAGCTATTCAAGCCATAACAGAAAAGTGATTAAAAAACAACTCATTATTTAAATACAATGCTATACTGCTGGGAGGCAATGGCTTGGGTGGACTAGAAGGACAGATAAGCACATTGGGGGTCATTTACTAAGGGCCCGATTCACGTTTTCCCGACGTGTTACCCGAATATTTCTGATTTGCGCCGATTTCCCCTGTATTGCCCCGGGATTTTGGCGACACATTTAAAAACCGAAAATGTGTCGCTTGGGATGCGCTTACCTTCACTTGGTCCGGGTCGGTGAATTTCAGGGCATCCGGATGCTTTTCAGCGCAGCAGTGCCACCTGGAGGACGGCGGAAGAACTACCTTAGTGAATCGCAGAGAACACGCCGCTGGATCGCGAATGGGCCGGGTAAGTAAATCTGCCCCATTGAGTCCTAAGGCTAAGCCTCATTCACAACTTCCCCTACTTAATTGCCCAGCCTACCCTAACTGGTTTATGTTCCCTTCCTGCGCCAAAGTGCAAATACAAAAAGAAAAATGCAGTAGTCAACAGACACAGGTCAGAACTAAGGGGACAATGCAGTTCACTATCAACAGGCAAAATGGATGGTCAGAAAACAGAGAAAGGGTCAATTAATCCAAAATACAGATGTCCACATAAATGGCAACAATCTCTAAACAAGACTTATAGCGGGCAAGAAGTAAACAGCAGACAAACCATTTATGAGATGTCATAGTTTCAGTCCAAAGGATGATTGGACCAGTTTGCTGACATCTAAACAGAGGAGACCAATAGGGGAGAAATATTAGTGGAGGAAGATTATGCCCATCTCAGCTAACTTAACTGCTAGCAATCCAGAGCAAATTCCGCTGGAGTTGTTGGAAATAAATTAAGATTGTCAGGAAAGGAGTAAACCAGTGTTCAGACTAACCAAGTTTAAGGCAGGCAATCAGAGTTTAAGGATCAAGCCAAGGTCAGGGCTGACTGCAACTCATCAAGGTTAGATTAAGCCAAGCTCATCAATAGAATCAGAAAAACAGTATCCTTGAGCAGAATTGAAGCCAAACAAGTGAGCTAGGGGTCAAAGACACAATAATTCTACGAGTCACAAGAATGCACACTTATACACAGGACACTGAAATGCCCATGTACAGACCATAGAAGGGAAGTGCTTTTCACAATTAGAAATGGAAATTAATTTTTAGGGGACACACTATGACTATTAGTCCACTTCAATGACCAATTAAATCTCTGGACATGAGACATGCAAAAGTCTTATTGAGCCTTTGGCTTCCAATATATAAACAGACATGGAGACCAGGTCAGGGAGGTGCAGAGACAGTACGGCGTTGGTGGCTGTCCGCGCCACATAAAGTAACACAGCTACTGGTACACACAACATTACTTCTATTTATGAAGATTGCACCAAACTACTGTGCAGTCTACAAGGATGGAGAATCTTTTCTGTTCAAAGATCACTGGATTCCTCCCATAGGTCCCAAGTAAGAACCATCTCGTGGCGTATATAACAAAATGTTTTTTATAACAACATCTATGTATAACACTTAGACATATACATATGTATATAGTTTTAATTGTTGTACGTTTTTATGATATATCGTAGTACACTTGGTGTATAGGTGGGCACTAATAAGGGCCGGTGCCAGATTTCTTAATATGAAAATTTTAATTTATGTAATCTAATTATATACAAATAAATACAAAGATAATGCAAAATCAGACCTACAGACGTCTGTACATAAAAGTTTGGTCTTTATAACAAAAAAAAACTGGTTTAAAATAAAGTTAAAAAAAAAAAAAAAGAAAAAAAAAAAAAGGACCCCTAACGGTTTAAGGATAAGTATTTTACTTATATTGTGAGGTATAAGAGAAAAATATTATTTTATAAAAACGTTCAAATGCATATGGTAAAAAAGTGGATATCCAGGAGGTATCTTTTGCAACTGGCAGGATATAGGGCCCTATATCTGCAGTATATGTGGCTAAAAAAATTGGATCGGCCCAATGATATATTGCAATTAGCGTTATGTGGACAGGCACTCACGGTTCGTTGGTTCTGGCTGGTTCTCGTCACAGACCCCGGTTTCTCCGTATCGGAGGATAATAGAAGGTTGTATGAACAATGTCGTCTTCACCGCCACGTGTGTTGCGCAATGGCGTTCAAGGCGCCTGTTTTGGCGTGGATCTTGCGTCAGATGACAGAGTTTCTGCAGCTTTATAACTTCTTTGTCCTGAGGTCGTGACGAGCCAATAGAAGCGAATTTACTTATGACGTCAGTAATACCGATCGGGGCAGGGTGGCGGCTGTTCCTGAAAGCCACCAATTGTGCCTTGCGGTCCAGAGGGGTTTTGTTGCCCCCCTCTGTCCATGTTTGCCGCTATTGGCTGGTCGATTTGGTCCAGCCAAAAGCAGCAATATTCGTCACAATGGGCATCGCTAGGGTGAATAAGAGCAACACTTGGCGATAATTTCCCTACGAAAAACGAAGATATGGTACAAAAGCGCTGGCCGTGCACATTGTACAGATGATGCTGTACAACTCTTACGAGCCGTTCCAATGTGCATGTCCTGCCGTATCATTTCTCCGTTTTCAAGAGGAGGATATTAGGAAACTAATATTGGGACAAGAAGGACGGGGCCCCAGTACCTCTGGTTTAGATGTTCCTGTGTTTTGCCAGGACAGCATTTTCCCGGTGAATTCTGCTGCTTCTAAAGGTAGGACTCAATAAAGAGTCTGTTCCAAAAGAGGAGTAAGGATGAACACTACATACTAAGAATGGACACTACATACTACTAAGAGACCTGCGACAACTCCAGAGTGACAAAAGTTTAGTTGGTCCCTTGATATATTCTACCTCCTTATACACTAGACATTCACAATTCACGCCCAACCTATTGTGAATTAATTTCGGTAAAATGAATAATAACAACTGTTATGTCCCGTTGCTCCCTATACCCCTCCATTATTTCATAAGGGGCGCCACATAACGGGCACTGAACTTTCCAGAAATAATTGAAATTTCCATCTTGGACTCCATTGCACATCGTATTTGGAAACCACCTGTATGTTCAAAATGCTCATTTCACCACGTGTATTACACTACACCACATATTACACCTTGCTATATTCCCCAAGGAGTGTACATTCAACAATTAGGGTCACTTTTCGGGTTTTCCTCTGTTTTGGTACCACTACGGCTCTCCAAATGCATCCTGACACATATGAAGGATTTCTGTCAAATTTGGCCTCTAAAAGACAAACATCCCTCTTTTCCTCTACTGTGCGCCCATAAAGCATTTTATATGCACATGTGGGGTACTTCTACACTCGGGAGAAATAGTTTTACACCTTTTTTGGGGTTATTTAATATATTATCCCTTGTGGCTTACAAAAATTAGGGGTAAAGTGACATTTATAGGAAAATTTTCACCTTTTTAATGATTAGGGCCTAATTGGATCATTCACCTGTAGGGGCAAATACATATATTACACATTGCAAAATTCTCTAAGGGGTGTACATTCAAAAATTAGGGTCACTTTTCGGATTCTTCTCTGTTTTATATGACTAGGGTTCTCCAAATGCATGTCAAACATTTCTGTCAAATTTGGCTTCTAAAAGGCAAACATTCCCCTTTCCTTTTACTGTGCGTGCATACAACATTTTATATACACATGTGGGGTACTTCTACACTTGAGAGAAATAGGTTTACACATTTTGGGGGGTTATTGCATTTTTTTATCCCTTGTGGCTATATAAAATTAGGAGTAAAATGACCTTTATAAGAAAATGTTCACCTTTTATCTATATAAGTCCTAATTAAATCAAACACCTTTACCGACAAATACACATATTACACCTTGCTAAATTTTCTAAGGGGTGTACTTTCCAAAATGGTGATACTTGTTGGGGTTCCCCTCTATTTTGGTACCACTACGGCTCTCTAAATGCATCCTGACACATGTAAAGGATGTCTGTCAAATTTGGCTTCTAAAAGGCCAACGCCCCTCTTTCCCTTCTGAGCTTCACTGCGTACCCATACAACATTTTATTTGCATGTGTGGGGCAATTTTATACTCGGGAGAAATGCTAGTACACATTTTTTGGGGTTGTTTCATCTTTAATGCCTTATGGGATACAAAAATTAGCCGTAAAAGTGACTTTTTTGGGAAAATGTTCACCTTTTTCCTTTTAGGGACCTAATTGAAGCAAACACCTGTAGGGGAAAATACACATATTACACCTTGCTGAATTCTCCAAAGGGTGCACTTTCTAAAATGGTGACACTTGTTGGGGTTCCCCTCTGTTTTGGTACCACTAGGGCTCTCCAAATGCATCCTGACACATGTAAAGGATGATTGTCAAATCTGGCTTCTAAAAGGCCAAAGCCCCTCTTTCCCTTCTGAGCCCTACTGTGTACCCATACAACACTTTACATGCAAAAGTGGTGCAGTTCTGTGCTTAGGAGAAATAGTTTTACACATTTATGGGGTTGTTTCATCTTTTATCCCTTGTGGCTTACAAAAATTTGGGGTAAAAGTGACTTTTTCTAGAAAATTTTCACCTTTTTTCCGTTTTGGGGCCTAATTGAATCAAACACCTGTTGGGGAAAATACACAAATTACACGTTGCTAAACTCTCCAGGGGGTGTACTTTCCAAAATGGTGTCTCATGTTGGGGCTTTCCTCTGTTCTGGTAACATTATGGCTCTCCAAATGCATCCTGACACGTGAAAACTTTTTCAGCCATATTTGCCCTGCAAAAACAAAACAACGCTCTTTCCATTCCAAGTGCCCCCCTGTGCCCGTACAGCAGGGTACAGTGACAAAATGGGTATTTGCATACTCAGGAGGAATTGCCCTCAACATTGTAAAATGCATTTTCCTTTTTAACCCATTGTGAAGGTGCAAATTTTAGTGTTCAATGAATCTATAGTAAGATAAAATTACATTTCTCTAATTTCACTTTCATTTATCTTTCACCCTCATGAAATGCTCATAGGGTTAACAAAATTCCCAAAGGTTGTTTTGAATATTTTGAGGGGTGTAGTTTCTAAAATGGTGTCATTTGTGGGGGTTTTCTGTCATGTAGGCCTTATAAAGTCACTTCTAACTAAATTGACCCTCCAAAAGTAGGTTTTGATGATTTTCGTGAAAATCTGAAAAATTGCACCTAAAGTTATAAGCCTCCTAACATCCTAAATAAAGGAAAAGAGGTTTGAAAAATGATGCCAAGTTAAAGCAGACATATGGAAAATGTTAGTTATCAAGTTATATTAGTGATATGACCAACTTTCCAAAAAGTAGAAAAATTTGAATTTGGAAAACATTGTTTTTTTCAAAATTTTTGCCAAATTTCCATTTATTTCATAAATAAATACTAAATATATTTATTAAATTTCTCAACCAGCATGAAGTACAATGTGTCACGAAAAAACAATCTCAAAATCAACTGGATATGTTAAAGCGTTCCAAAGTTATAACCACTTAAATAGACACATGTCAGATTTTAAAAAATGGGCCGTGTCAGGAAGGTGAAAAGTGGCTTCAGCGTTAAGGGGTTAATATCAGTCACCACTGATTGATCTGGTTAAATAGAAACAGAAGATACTCTTGGCTGGCTAAGAAAGATGATTGATACAGCAAATCTTCCAATGTATCTGTCAATCTAGTTTCCTCCATGGTTCTGATCCTCTCATGGATCAAAACAAGGAATAAACAACTTCAGTATGAAAGCAGCCCTACAGGTTAATGCTTTTTTGTTATCAAAAGGGTAAATACATGTCAATGTTTTCTTGAATGATAAAGCTTTTGTACACATTGAAACTGAGACGCGTATAGAGGGAGTTCCCGGGTTATGCACAAGATACGTTCTTTAGGTCTGTACTTAAAGGGGTATTCCCACAAGCACAAGATTCTTAACCCCTTAGTGACCAAGCTCATTTGCGCCTTGATGACCAAGGCCTATTTTTCAAAACCAGCATGTGTCACTTTATCCAGTTATAACTTTAGAAGGCTTTAACTCACCCAATTACTTTTGAGTTTGTTTTTCATGTGGTATAGGGGGCATATTGACCTCTTGCCATTGATGAGCTTTTTCCATTTTACTTTGTTTATTGCTCCCCACTTTCAATAAACAATAACTTTTTTATTTTTCCGTGTACAGAGCTGTTTGCGGGCTTGTTTTCTGCGTAACAAATTGTACTTCCTAGTAATGGTATTTTATATTCCATCCCTTGTACTGGGAAGTGGAAATATAGTTCAAAATGCGGTAATATTGACAAGAATCCGCATTTGTGCCATGTGCTTGTGTGCTCTGTTTTTACGTCTTTCACTGTACACTCCAAATGGCATCTCTAATATATTCTTTGGTTTGGTCCAATCACAGGGATACCAATTTTATATAGATTTTATTAGGAGTTAATAAATTTTAACAAAAATTAAAACTTTTTGTGTAATTTTTTTTGGGACGAGTTGACGTTTTATTGCTACCGTTTTCAGTACTGTGTGATCTTTAGATCAGTTTTTATGTATTGCAAAAGGGAAAAAAAAGTGTAAATGCGGACATTTCAGCACATTTTTACATTACGTGGTCCAGCACCGGGAATAACCGCTTTTAGATCTTTATAAATTGGATATTTTGTGATCCGGTGATACCTCATATGTGTTTTTTTACTTTTTTATTTATTGCGTTATATGTGTTAGAAGCCTTTGGGACATTCTAATTAAATTTTAATTTTTTGTAATTTTTTTGTTGTTATAATACTAGCATATGAACTAGTAATCATGTATTGCAGTGCATTAGAAGTATCAGCCTGCATAGGCTGACAGGCATCTGCCCGCTCCAGCCAGGGGCTGGACTGAGCAGGCACATGCCGATGGCAGACCCGACAGCCAGGGCACTGCTCTTCCCTTAGTTGGTCCCTTGATATATTCTACCTCCTTATACACTAGACATTCACAATTCACGCCCAACCTATTGTGAATTAATTTCGGTAAAATGAATAATAACAACTGTTATGTCCCGTTGCTCCCTATACCCCTCCATTATTTCATAAGGGGCGCCACATAACGGGCACTGAACTTTCCAGAAATAATTGAAATTTCCATCTTGGACTCCATTGCACATCGTATTTGGAAACCACCTGTATGTTCAAAATGCTCATTTCACCACGTGTATTACACTACACCACATATTACACCTTGCTATATTCCCCAAGGGGTGTACATTCAACAATTAGGGTCACTTTTCGGGTTTTCCTCTGTTTTGGTACCACTACGGCTCTCCAAATGTATCCTGACACATATGAAGGATTTCTGTCAAATTTGGCCTCTAAAAGACAAACATCCCTCTTTTCCTCTACTGTGCGCCCATAAAGCATTTTATATGCACATGTGGGGTACTTCTACACTCGGGAGAAATAGTTTTACACCTTTTTTGGGGTTATTTAATATATTATCCCTTGTGGCTTACATAAATTAGGGGTAAAGTGACATTTATAGGAAAATTTTCACCTTTTTAATGATTAGGGCCTAATTGGATCATTCACCTGTAGGGGCAAATACATATATTACACATTGCAAAATTCTCTAAGGGGTGTACATTCAAAAATTAGGGTCACTTTTCGGATTCTTCTCTGTTTTATACGACTAGGGTTCTCCAAATGCATGTCAAACATTTCTGTCAAATTTGGCTTCTAAAAGGCAAACATTCCCCTTTCCTTTTACTGTGCGTGCATACAACATTTTATATACACATGTGGGGTACTTCTACACTTGAGAGAAATAGGTTTACACATTTTGGGGGGTTATTGCATTTTTTTATCCCTTGTGGCTATATAAAATTAGGAGTAAAATGACCTTTATAAGAAAATGTTCACCTTTTATCTATATAAGTCCTAATTAAATCAAACACCTTTACGGACAAATACACATATTACACCTTGCTAAATTCTCTAAGGGGTGTACTTTCCAAAATGGTGATACTTGTTGGGGTTCCCCTCTATTTTGGTACCACTACGGCTCTCTAAATGCATCCTGACACATGTAAAGGATGTCTGTCAAATTTGGCTTCTAAAAGGCCAACGCCCCTCTTTCCCTTCTGAGCTTCACTGCGTACCCATACAACATTTTATTTGCATGTGTGGGGCAATTTTATACTCGGGAGAAATGCTAGTACACATTTTTTGGGGTTGTTTCATCTTTAATGCCTTATGGGATACAAAAATTAGCCGTAAAAGTGACTTTTTTGGGAAAATGTTCACCTTTTTCCTTTTAGGGACCTAATTGAAGCAAACACCTGTAGGGGAAAATACACATATTACACCTTGCTGAATTCTCCAAAGGGTGCACTTTCTAAAATGGTGACACTTGTTGGGGTTCCCCTCTGTTTTGGTACCACTAGGGCTCTCCAAATGCATCCTGACACATGTAAAGGATGATTGTCAAATCTGGCTTCTAAAAGGCCAAAGCCCCTCTTTCCCTTCTGAGCCCTACTGTGTACCCATACAACACTTTACATGCAAAAGTGGTGCAGTTCTGTGCTTAGGAGAAATAGTTTTACACATTTATGGGGTTGTTTCATCTTTTATCCCTTGTGGCTTACAAAAATTTGGGGTAAAAGTGACTTTTTCTAGAAAATTTTCACCTTTTTTCCGTTTTGGGGCCTAATTGAATCAAACACCTGTTGGGGAAAATACACAAATTACACGTTGCTAAACTCTCCAGGGGGTGTACTTTCCAAAATGGTGTCTCATGTTGGGGCTTTCCTCTGTTTTGGTAACATTATGGCTCTCCAAATGCATCCTGACACGTGAAAACTTTTTCAGCCATATTTGCCCTGCAAAAACAAAACAACGCTCTTTCCATTCCAAGTGCCCCCCTGTGCCCGTACAGCAGGGTACAGTGACAAAATGGGTATTTGCATACTCAGGAGGAATTGCCCTCAACATTGTAAAATGCATTTTCCTTTTTAACCCATTGTGAAGGTGCAAATTTTAGTGTTCAATGAATCTATAGTAAGATAAAATTACATTTCTCTAATTTCACTTTCATTTATCTTTCACCCTCATGAAATGCTCATAGGGTTAACAAAATTCCCAAAGGTTGTTTTGAATATTTTGAGGGGTGTAGTTTCTAAAATGGTGTCATTTGTGGGGGTTTTCTGTCATGTAGGCCTTATAAAGTCACTTCTAACTAAATTGACCCTCCAAAAGTAGGTTTTGATGATTTTCGTGAAAATCTGAAAAATTGCACCTAAAGTTATAAGCCTCCTAACATCCTAAATAAAGGAAAAGAGGTTTGAAAAATGATGCCAAGTTAAAGCAGACATATGGAAAATGTTAGTTATCAAGTTATTTTAGTGATATGACCAACTTTCCAAAAAGTAGAAAATTTTGAATTTGGAAAACATAGTTTTTTTCAAAATTTTTGCCAAATTTCCATTTATTTCATAAATAAATACTAAATATATTGACTAAATTTCTCAACCAGCATGAAGTACAATATGTCACGAAAAAACAATCTCAAAATCAACTGGATATGTTAAAGCGTTCCAAAGTTATAACCACTTAAATAGACACATGTCAGATTTTAAAAAATGGGCCGTGTCAGGAAGGTGAAAAGTGGCTTCAGCGTTAAGGGGTTAAAGTGGACAACCCCTTTAAGGCCTCTTTACCAAAAGGAATATCAATAAACAATGTGTGCCTGTCAGGATCAGGGGTAGTGGACCCACTGTACCACTGTGAGTGATGACGTTAGCCGACGCCTGGGAGTGGAGTCTAAATGGCATCCGGTCTTCACCAGAGTCCACCACAAAGCGGGTTGGACTTGCTGTGGCGGAATACCATGGTGGCGGCCAAGGCAAAGTACAAAATCGTAAGGCTAAGACTGAGTCGTGGACATGCTGGAGGTTGGGAGAGGTGGCACAGGATAAAAGTCGGGACGTAGCAAAAGGTCAGGACAGGTGGCACGAGATCGAAGTCAGGAACAAGCCAGAAGGTCACAACAGGGAATCACTATATCCCAAGAATAAACAATCAGGAATCTTTCTCTCAGGCACTAGACTCAAAGATCCGTCAAGGGACACAGGAAGGGGCCGGGAATTTAACAGAGAAGACGGCCTGCCAGCTCCAATCAACAGCACGCTGGCACTTTAAATCTTAGAAAGCCGACGTGCCTGCCCTAGGAGGTAATATCCAAAGTTCTACCATGTAAAATTGGTATTCTTGGTATTGAAAGTTACATTACCATTTAATATTAAATGAAATAAAACAATAAATGAAATGAATATGTTTCTTTTACAGGAAATTGCAAAACTACTGAGAAGCACTAGGAAAAAAATGTGCAATTGGTTTTCATGACATGTTAACCATGTGTGATCACAATCAGTTCATCATTTCATGGCGTCTTTATCTCGCCTCATCTTTGTTCTGCTGCCTTTATCCTGGGGATTTGCAGAGTGACCTAATTCAGCTCATTAGTCATCTTGCTTTGTTCAAATTGATTCACAACATTTCTTAGAAAATGACAGTATCAGTTCCTTCACCTCTATGTTTACCTTGAAATTAATTCTAAGCTTGTACTTTGCTGTGACCTTGTTGACAAAGGTGTAACGACTTATTGAAGCGATACACAATAATAATTTAATTCTCTGATAATTACAGACAAAATTGCCTGAATAAGTTAATTATTGAGGTACAGCTCATAATTTTTTTAACATCTCGTCGAATTTCTCAATACTTTGATATGTGTCATTCGATATCCAAATAAACACACACACACATATATAAAATTAGATTTTAATGAAGGCTTCAGTCAAGAGTCAAAACATGTTGTTTTAGATCACCATATGATAAAGCGGTATTCTCATCTGGACATACACATGTAATTTATGCATTTATCATAGGGCTCTTTCATATATGTGCTCAGCTTCAATTGCACATCCATTGCGCTTTGTCTCCATTGTGTCTCCATGTTGCTTCCTTTATGTCTCTGTACCTGCAAAAAAAACTGAAGGTTTGAAAACATCACACCTAGGTCTCTGCCTCATCAGTGAAAAAAAAACAGACGTTTCATAATTTTTTTAGTGCACCCTTAGACTTCTATGGGCTTCTATGATCCTCACCAGTGAAACAGGGACAGGTTTCATAATTTTTTCCACAGACAAGGGATCACAACAATAAGCTGATGGAAAACACCCATTAAAAACAATGGGTTCGTGAGGTATCTGTCGAAATCACTGAGCCACGGATGTGAAAAACAATGCCATTGTGAAAGAGTCCATATACATATATTTCTGTAATTCCATTTTATTTAAAAACATGTAACTGTGTGAAGATAACTTACCATAAATGTAGTCATGTTGGCCCTTAGAAACAAGATAGTTGTCCTTGAATATGACCACCTCCACACTCTGGCAGCGGTGGCCAAGCATGCACTTTTGCATGAGGGTTCATTACCACAGGATGGCTGTGTGACAAATCTTAATCATAACATGCAGAAAATTTGTGTCTAGCAGTGGTCTTATCCATGGACTGGTGTCCTCAGAAACTTAGTGTCCAGATGAATACATTTATGGGAAATTATCTTTACAGCATTTCACAGATATAATTCCAAGCTGTTTCTATCAGTCCTGGTGTTTACAATTAGGTTGTCCTTGGATCTGACTATAAATCTTCTGACTATGGTCAGAAAATTTCCTGTAGTGTGCAGACAGCACACTACAGATAGAGCCACTTCCTGGTTCAGCCTAGTTCATGGTACTTCTAGAGAACAAAGCAGCAGCTGCTCTATAAAGAAGATAAGCTCTGGATCCCAGGGGATGGTTGACATAGCAGTGGGGTGACATTTTTGTTGATGAAATGAGGCAGCAGATCTGAGTGTGTTATTGTGGCTTATATCCATCTCATGACTCTGATCATTTTCATCTTTATTTTTCTGTGTTAGCTACTAATAGACCGTTCTGAAGCTAAATGAAAGTGTAGATAAACCATGTATTATGGTAATCTAAGCACATTGTCAGGACACAGCATTTCATAGCACAGTGGGATCATGAAGCGTCTGCTTAGAGAGTGCTCGCCCACACTCTGGAATTTTACACTGAGTGTATATTTATTTTACAACAATAAAAGTAAGTAAAATTACAAAGGATCAAAAGTTATTTTTATTGGGTAAATATCACAATGGGATTCACCTTTCTTTCATGGGCAAACCCCTTTAAATGAAAACGAAACCCTTCAAAAGGTTTTTAGTGCTTTGCATTTCTGTTTTTTAGTCCACTCCTTCCAAAAGCTGCATCTTTTTGATTTTTCCACTTGAGATAAAGTGTACTTTCTAATGGCCCCATTTAATATGCTGTGCCATGTATTGGAAAGCTGTAAAAAAATTCCAAATGTGGTGAAATTGTGCAAAGTTCAGTTTATACAGCACCTAATAGGTTAACTGCCATGATTGGTGCTATCACTGACCAGCAGGTAAACCCATGAGCCCTCTCCCTACACTCCTTCACGACCGGTAAATGTATATTGACATAAAGTGTCGTGAAGGGGTTAAAAACATCCCACTAATAATTGAAACAGTAATAACAGTAATAACGTAATTGTACTCTATTTCTCAGGAGCTGAGTCATGTGATCTCAATATTTTAACATTTTATACATATTATGTATTCTGTTACCTAGAAAAAAACATATTTGGTGATTTGATTTGCCCCCTCAAAACACATAAGGGCATATTTATCAGGGCCTCTGTGCCAAGTAAGTGCTTATTGCTAGAACTTGCGATTATTTAGCCCAATCCGCCTTCTTCACGCCAGTGGGGCATGAAGAGGAGGGTGGGGGGCAATGATCATGCAATGATAGTCTAACAAGCGCAGGTGCAATTTAAGCCAAGGAAAATCCACCTAAGACAAATTACACTAACAAACAAGGAACAAACCAACTAAACTGACATGAAAACTAGAAAGAGAAAAGATATATCTCCCCCATAGAATTACTTGATTTTTACAACTTTGTCAACAAAACAATCATTGAACAATAGTTAATAGATGCTGGGACCAGTATTTGACATATGCAAATTAATTTAATGACAATTTTGACCAGATAGAGTTCTCCATAATGCCTGTAGGTCCTAAATGATTTGATATTTTGTCTAAGCAAGGCATGGTGCAAAGTGAATAAAGCAGAACAGACTCTGGCATTAGCATAGAATGTTTGCCAGATTGTCAGATAAGGAATGCTGCAGTGTATCATTGTTCCATGGATAACATTTGTCATTATGTGGATATTAAATTAATATGCTCTGCAGATGCAGTCTCCACGTAACACAAAAATCTGTTTTCCATGAACATTGTCAACAGTGTGATAATCTAATTAGAATGGCATTAGGTAAGCAATTTCCACCATTTCTCATGCTATCGTAATTCAATAACGACAATGTAATGATTCTATAAAATGTTTTCTTTTTCTGTTGAGAGTATTAGCAAGTATTAAACATCAGCACTTTATAACTTTATAACCGAATAATGATTTCAGGCTGATAAAAATGTAATAAAATGACAACGTGAAAAGATACAAGTTCTGTGAGTCCATACAAAGACAATTGAATACTGAGAAATAAATGAAACTACACAAATTATAGTCATGAATTACCAGTACTTATTAGAATGTGTTTACATTTTGTTTTGTTTTTTTATCTTCCGGTATTTACAGTATCAGGAGGCCTACTTACCCTGGAAAACAAAACTTGTAGCACTCGTTTGATTCCTTAGTCAATGATTTTTTATTGTCAGCTTCATTAGAATGTGTCCTGCTGTAAATAGGAATATTCTGATACAACTGACAATTAAAAAAAGCTGTAGTTCACACGTACTACTAGCGTACAGGAGCGGGCCTTGGCCCGATTGCATATGCATTTCTAAGGAATTGCAAGTGATCGGTAACCAGAACCTGGTGCCCTGCATTAAAACAATGTTGTGCATTAAAACAAGACACTGGGTTCTGGTTACTGATCACTTGAGTTTTCATAGAAACGCAAATGCGATCGAGCCGAGGCCCGCCCCCATGCGCTAGTGGTACGTGTGACCGCACTCTCAGTCAGCTTATTTTAATTGTCAGTTGTATCAGAATATTCCTATTTACAGTAGGACACATTCTAATGCAGCTGACAATAAAAAAAAGTCAACTAATTTGTAAACACCTCACTTGCGGTACATGTGACTGCACCCTTAGAAAATAAGTGAGTGCTGAGAGTTTTATTTTACTTGTATTCTCTGCATCTGCTGATGCACAAGCACCGCACTATGTGGAGTGCTTATACTTACCATGGATATAATGGTATAATATCCCACTATATCCTCCCTCATCTCCTCCATATTCCTGTAGTCATAATGAAAGCTCCTTGTATTGAGACTAAGTCCTCCATGAGGGTGCATGAGGTTGAATCAACAATGTCAAGGGGTTCTCTACCTTGCACTTACCCTTTCAGAGTCTGACTTGACTGTTGTCCAGGTTGTCTCTACCAGGGAAGCATGGATCATAAATAACGGTCCATATTCTGATAGTTACATAGGTGCATCCAGTTTAGTTAAGGCTGGTGATAGATTTCATACAGGGCCATCTGTCACCCATAGGCTCTTATTTCCCCCATTAAATAGATACCTTTTTAATTTATGCAGCAGGTCAAAAGAAAGTAGAAGCCTACATGCTTTAGATATCCCACCCCAATAGGCCAAATAAACCATCCAAATGGAGGTCAAAGTGGCTCTTTATTTTCTCTGTATCACAATTAATGCATATGGAGACATTGGGGCACATTTACTAAGGACTTGGCACCAGTTTTCTGTCAGACTTTGCACGCTCTTTCATGTGAAAACTGCTTACACATGTATAAAAGAAGTGCCCACACCACAAAATGTGCCGAGCTGTACTATTCTTCACGCAACACAAATTTTGTGTTTGAAAGAGGTGTTCTGGGGCGCAGTTTGACCACACACCACATTTATCATGCAAAGTCCGACAGAATTGTGTCACACAGCCCATGTTAAAGGTGCACCAGAAAAAAGTTGATGCAGAAACTCTCATGAATCTAGTGCCCTCTGTATACTACACATAGTGCAGTTTGCACAGTTTTTAGTAAATGTCGCCATCATAATGCGTGTGTCTGCACTCCCAAGAGGAACTGAAAGGTGACAAGAGGAGCCTCGGAGGGAAGAGGATGCCAGGGGTGAGCACCGGAGAGTAAGTATAGACATTTAATAATTTTAGCATGGCTATGTTGGTACATTTTATTCGGCTGCATGAACGTGCCATAGCCTAGTGGGCACAAATTTGTGCACAAGAGAGGAGGAGGGGGTGAGCGCTGCTCGTCCCGCCCATCTCCATAGAAAATACTAGCCGCATTGCCATAGATACAGCCAAAGATAGAGCAGGCTATGGCTCAGTTTGGTGAAGGCTTGTTCATTAATGAGTAGGGGTCATTAATGACTGGGGGCCGTGCTTGGACATTTTATTAATGAGTTGGGGCCATGCTTGGACTTTTTATTAATGAGTGCGGGACTATGCTGGACATTTTATTAATAAGCACAAGGCCATGATGGACATTTTACTTAAGACTGGGGATCAAGCTTGGACATTTTATTAATGAGTGAAGGCCAAGCAGGGACATCTTATTAAAGAGTTGGGGCCATGCTGGACATTTTATTATTAAGGGGGGCTGCTGGACTTTTTACTTAAGAGTAGTTGTTGCATTTGCTGTCCTAGGCTTATACTGGAGTCAATAAGTTTTCCCTGTGTTTGGTGTTAAAATTACGCACCTTGGTTTATAGTCAGGTTGGCTTATACTTGAGTATATATGGTAAGTTATGGATTTCATGTATATCATGTATTTCATAATGGCTCCATCCCTATGTCTCTTTAACAATAAATTAGTACTTGTTACTGTGATAAATATGGCCAGAGGGAGACTGGCTTATACTCTTCAGATGGTAAAAATTCCCTCTCTCCTCCAGCCTCATCTTGATTATCCTAATTGAGCTAGATTCTCTTATTATTATCTCTCCAGGAGGTGTAGTCTCAAAGAATTTTCTGAGACTTCCTGAAAAAAATCATTCAAAACATTTTTGAAATCGGTATAGTCAGGGTATCATATAGCTAAGACTAAATAGGTTCTAGCATTCTTGGACCTGGAGATAAAAGTATCTCTGAATGGCACAATAGCAAATGGTTTAGATTTGGTATCAATATCAACCTTAAGGCAATTAAAACTTGACCTGTGTTGCTCTTTTATCTCGATCTACGAATCCCCACGTCTGTGTCTTGGTTAAATACATGCTAATGGGTGGGTTCCTTACCCTACATAATCCTGTTATGGACCAGGCTTATAATAATGAGAACTGGTGGCAGCTTATTGGGTTGATAAGATTCTGTTTCACTAAGTCTAGTGAAAGGGGCCTTTCAGCCATTCATGGTTGTGATTTATTGTTTTGCCATATCTGGAGGATACTATAAATCACTTCCTGCGCCTTTCAGTATCCATGTGTTCTAGAAGTGTCTATAAAGGATAATTAATTGACCTTAGCATACCCCTCAGGGGTCTGAAATGTCACATTTTTGTCACAGTTACCCATTAAATAAATAATTTCAGACATCTACATAAATACTATAGAAAGTAGACAGTAACTTTAGGGTGATTGGGGTGCCTTACTGTATGCATTGTTCAGCTGCACAGGTTGAATCAACTGCGTGTCCTCTCCTGGTTCTACACTTAAATGTTCCTACATTTCAGCATACAATTTTATAGCACAATACACAATCCATAAAAGTTGTAGATCAATTATATATGTCATACATTTACATCTGCATTCATTTTTATTTAAATATCATATCTTTATTCATGTTTATCAGTATCAAACATGATATCCATACAAGATGTGTGCACCATTTATATCTATATGATTTTACGATCATACCCATATGTTATTTGCAAAACAAATGTTTTTCTGGTTTAGATATTTTGATTTATATACACAGTGTATTCACTTTATTTCAATTCCCTAACAGATCTAAGCTTACAATATCATTTATATTGTCATGATAACATTATACTGAATTGTATATGTGTTGCTGATAAACATCTGGGGCTTTTTTTGGTGCAATTAATCCTCATTACTTGTGTGTAGGATTCCATGTCAGCCTGTCTGGGTAATGTGCCACATCCTCCAAAGACATCTAAATGTGTAATTTGTTGTTTCATTGTTTGATACTTACAGGTGTTGGTCACTTTACTTCATGTTTTTTGTAATTTGTGTGTAGGTGTGGGGGAAGGATATTAAGAAATTTATCAATATACATTTATTAATAGTTTTAATGCAGATGTAGGGACATGTGATCTTTAACTGTCCATGAACAATCGCCCTGCCAGGACCTTATGATTGTATTCATGAATACAAGATCAAGATCCTGGCAGGGCAAGTGTTTATGGACAATTAGAGATCACATGACCCTCCGTGATCTCTGCAGCCATGTTATGGACAGGATTGTCTGGATGATGTGGTACAAGACAGGAGGCTTCACTCTATATATGAAGAAAACGGAGCAGAACTTTTAATAGATGTATATTGGTAAATTACCTAGTATGCCGCCCCTCACACTTACACACACATTACAAAAAACATGAGAAAAAACGGCCAAGTGTCCATAGGAACTTTTTTTGTGGAATCAAAATATTAAGGATTTTTTTTGTGTTTAGACTATGAGCATGACCTGGATGGGTCCAGCATGACTTGGATGATCATGGATGTGTTCAAGTACAGTCCAGAAATTCAACATATGCAACATACATCAATAAAAAGTGATAAAGGGTTAACTTGGAGTGGCAGGTGTGGGTGTGGACACTAATTACATAAAAGGAATAGAAAATGCAAAATTTGTGTTCAAAAAGTATAAATATTGACTGCCTGAAAATTGGAACACTTAAAATTGCCTCCGATGACACACTACCCATGAGGAGAGTGTTGAAACACGTCAAGCAGCAGAAACATATAGGATAGACATGAGTGCTTGAATCTTAATGTGAATAGCATTCGATCAGCGTGTGTGCTACGAGGCACTGTGCAGCGATCAACAACTGATTAAATTGTCTGCACTGTTGCGGGACACGATTTACACAGTAGTATGCAGGAGTGATACAAGTGACTGGAACCTTGAAAATAGTGGGTTCCTATTTAATCTACCTCCGAGCATATACTGAATTGCCTGTTTTATGAAGTTTTTGGCTGAAGAATATATCTAATAAAGTATTGCAATTTTAAGTGTTCCAATTTTCAGGCAGTCAAAGGGTGTGGACAATAGTTGAACTCTTTGCATTTCTCGTATATGTTTTTATAGCCAAAGCAGAGGCAAATATGAAAGATGGCAATTGACTTGCATTGTATTCGGGCCGAACCCAAATTTGAAACATCGGTTTGGGTCCCATTAACTGCTTACATGCCCCAAGTTAAACTGTCTGTGTCATGTAAATCAGTGTGGCACAATATAGAGTGGATTGACGCTCCCCACGATGTCATGAGTAAGTTTTGATCTACCTCATAATAGTAAAGCACGGCGGACACGTGCCACATTGTTTTAAATTCAGTTGCCAGCTATGCCGGTGGCAACAGTCAACACCTGCAAAAGGTGCCAGTACCAGTATGGCCATTGATGGCGAGGTGTAGGTGAGCACATCCAGACCAGGACTCCTTACTGAAGTTCGGATTCGAGGGACCTCACATTGGGGTTTGTGTCCCTTCATAGCTAGTTATGCATGGCAGGTGTAAGAACCATTCAAGGCCATGCCAAGATATATTGGCCTCCATTTCTTTATGTAATACCAAAATAATAAAACTGTCCCTTTCTTTCAATTCTTGTCTCTAAATTATACATATAACTAACCTTTACAACCAGGAATGATATACAGGCGGTCCCCTACTTAAGAACACCCGACTTACAGATGACCCTTGGTTACAAACAGACCTCTGGTAATTGGAAATTTACAGTACTTTAGCCCCAGGCTCCAATGATCACCTGTAGCAATTATCAAAGGTGTCTGCACTTAAGCTTTATTGTAAATCCTCGTTCTTATGACAACTCAGCCTTTTTAAAATCCAATTGTCACAGAGACCAAAAAATATGGCTGGGGTTACAATTATAAAATATACAGTTTCGACTTACATGCAAATTCAACTTAAGAACAAACCTTCAGGACCTAACTTATACATAACCCGGGGACTGTCTGTATATGTATATGTTATTTTTATCAGTACAGTGAATATTAAAAAAAATTTCCCGCAGTAAATGTGAGAACTTTTCCCCACAATTACCAGCTCAATAGTCTTCACAGTTGTGCCCTATTTAAGAATCCTTGTGCAGAAGTCAGTAAACTTGTCTAAAAACACAAAAGAAAATTTCTTCCGTAGTGTATTGTTTACATTAATGCCATCCTTAAGCTGAAGCGCTCCCTTTGATATGGGTCAGTGTTCTCCTTGTTATATTGATCAAAGTGTTTTGTTTCATTTTAGCAGTGATCTATAAGAGCAGCTAGAATTAATGACTGATCGTGTAGCAGCACTGCCATCTTGCTGTCCTCTTCAAATGTTAATACAGGTTCTCCTAATAATCTCTGATCCAGGCACTGTAATAAGTTTCTAAAATGTGTCTGAATTCAAATTTCTGATTTAAATGTACAGTACCCAAAGAAATTATGAATTTAAATGTGACTTATGATGGGATCGAATATATTAGTTACGTTTTAAATTCAAATATATTCATATATTAAAAGTGTAAATTACAATAATGTTATATGTGCTGTGTGCACTTTTTACCTTAAAAATACCTTGGCTTGATGGAAGCTAAATTAAAATAATACACATAGTATAACATTAATAATCAGGGTGGGTTTGAAGTGTAATTCTCCATGCAAAGTTGTATTACAAGCATGAAACAGCAGCATCTGATTCCCCAGGACAGTCACCCCCCAAAATAAAGAGCTATGACATGCTGTGGGGCCGATCAGACCCTACACAGGCTGCAAGCTACATGGTGGGACGTATTCGCAAACACAGCTCTGCCTTGCGAGGGTGTTGCACTAGTATGAGAGGTTAGTATCACTTCATATTTCCTGTAGTGCTGTGTGCTGATAATTTGATTAGATTATCATGGTACAGGTTTATATACACTTTCATTTAGCTTCTGAACTTTGTACTGGTATCTGACACATAGAAAAAGAGATGAGACAGATCAGAGATGAAATGATCATTGAGATGCATATTACACATGACATCTCAGCTCTACTGTCACAGCCATAACATACACAGCTCTGCTACATACCTCACTCCCCAACCCCTGGATAAAGATCTTATCTATCTGTATTTTGTAGATATACTCTCCTCACAATGGGGCAAATTTACTTACCCGGCCCATTCGCGATCCAGCGGCGCGTTCTCTGCTCTGGATTCGGGTCCGGCCGGGATTTAAGAAGGTAGTTCCTCCGCCGTCCACCAGGTGGCGCTGCTGCGCTGAAAGTCATCTCATCGCACCGGAATGCACCACCTCGGACCAGGTGAAGGTAAGCGCTCCCCAAGCGACACTTTTTCGGTTTTTAAATGCGGCGGTTTTTCCGAATACGTCGGGTTTTCGTTCAGCCACGCCCCCCAAATTTCCGTCGCGCGCATGCCGGCGCCGATGCGCCACAATCCGATCGCGTGCGCCACAATCCCGGGGCAATTCAGGTACAATCGGCGCAAATCGGAAATATTCGGGTAACACGTCGGGAAAACGCGAATCGGGCCCTTAGTAAATGACCCCCAATGTGTTGTTTGCTGGGAGGAATTCAGTGTCTGTGTGAGCGGGTGGGGACTAGAGGCAGAGAGCAGCTCAGTGCAGCATCAGACAAAAGAAATAGGTGTCTGATGACCCTAAACTTAGAAGATCCAGGCTCGGGTCTATGGGCAACCAAAATAGTGAACACCAGGACTGATAGAGACAGTTTGGACTTATATCTGAGAAATGCTGTATTTTTGTTAATAACAGAGAATTAGAGAATGTGTTATTTTGTTTTCCTGAGTACATTTGCAACACCCTCGCCGATGCAAGGCAGAGCTGTGTTTGCAAATACGCCCCACCATGTAGCTTGCAGCCTGTGTAGGGTCTGATTAGCCCCACAGCATGTCACTACATAACACTAGATAACACAGATGAGTATTGCAGTGGTAGATCCTGCCTGGCAAGGCAGGAGTTAATTGCTTTATGTGATGTAAAATGTGTCATCCAATCACATGTATTATCCTAATGTATTGTAAGCTGGGATGTAATTGGAGGAGTAACCACCACATGACCAAGAGCAGAGAAAAAGTGACGGTTGGAGATTTCCAACAGTCAGTTCAGCCAGAGAAGTGAGTCTGACAGGATTCAGTCAGAAAGACTAGCCAGTCAGACCAAGCAGTGAGACTGTAAAGTGTAGTGAGAAAGACAGAGAGAGGAAAGGGGTATCATCCTACCTTCCAGGGTGATACCTGAAGCACTCCAGGACAAGCTGAAGCATCCTACTAGGACACAGCTACCTCCCAGCCTGCCCTCTGCATCCAGGCTGATGATCCCTCCTGTGGATCCCTCCAAATGCATCTCAGTACTCCACCATTTTGTTAAGGCACGTTGCTGCGGTTCCTATCGGTTCCAATTTTTTTTGTTCAACCTCTGCCTCTGTCTGGTCCCTGCTACTCCGGCTGTCACCATCACGGGCACCCTGTCCACCACACAGAGACTCATACTCCAGACCCCAAAGGGTTGCCCCAGGGAGATCCGCTATAGCAGCCTCTCCCTCATCATTTCTTGCCAACACCACCCTGCTGGAGACCTGCCAGGCTGTAGGACAGCCCTCCGGTTCCCCCATACCAAGCACCGTGACACTAGCGTGCCTAGGCGCAACCGCCAGCCACTCAGGTACTGCGGGCCCAGGCTGTCTCCAGGCCCCAAGAAAAGGCTAGGCCCCGGTGGGGGATGTTGCAAGTGGCGTCACGAACACAGGATCATTACTTCTGTGCCTTATTCTGGCACTAGAGACTATCCTTTATTGAAAAACTACTGTGCTGCCTAACCCTGCTACCATTCGGGTATAGACCCAAGTGATTTTGTGCTATATTTCACATTGATTTTATTACTGCTGCCAAGCGCTGTCAAGCATCGCTCCAGCAATCAGGGGGTTAATCCCTGCCAACGGACTCTGTTAGCTCAACTACAGTTGGTGCAGAGCGGTTGAAGCATTTACCTCACAAGGCTGTGGCGCAGCAAGTATTTCCAGCCCGCCAAATCCTCACTGGCGGGAACTCCAGAGTCGTCACTAGGCTCCGCCCCCTGCGCGAGTGGCGCGAAGCACCGTGGAGGAGGAGCTGGAGCGTGTGCGGCCGGCAACGAAGAGGGTTAATCGGCCATCTTGGATTTCGGCGCAGGCCGCGCCTGAAGCCTGCCAGCAGTGTGCGCCTCAACCGGAGTTCCGGCGCACGTGTCCTGCGACTGGAGGAGAACACCGCTGAGCATCACCGAGCCCCTGCTGCCTGCCGGACATCGGGAACGGAGTCCTTCATGCACCGGAGCTGTCCTGTCACCGCGGCTGATCCTGAGTGAGTACCGCTGGGGAAGTTAAAGGGGGGTAGAGATTGTTTCCGATGCTAGGTTATTGGCTCACCTCCCAGGGAATAGTGACTGTGTCTTAAAGTGCCCACGTCCCATTCTAGCCATCGCCCATAGCAACGGACATTGTGTAACCCTGCAGACTTCCCTCAGCTAGGCCAGTCATGTCCGCCCAGGACGAAGATACGGGACTGGAGCAGGTCCCGTCCCCTGGTCCCTCCTCAGGGTACCGGAGCATGTTAAGCCCTCCAGAGAGTCCTTTCACCCCTGCTACAGTCAGGGTCCCTGGGACCCCCACCATGATGCCTCTGACTATGCCATACTATCCAGGGGCCCCCTGGTTACCCCACTACGAGGGAGAATCACACACTCTCCCTGAATTCAGGGACAAGTTGTTAGCCACCTTCGCCCTGTACCCGTTCACAGAGGAACAGAAAGTGGGCATCCTAACCGGGCAGTTGAAAGGACCCGCTCTCCGGGAAGTCAAGTCTTGGCCCCAAGAACAGTGTCAGAATGTGGTCCAAATTCTTGATAGGCTGCGCAACACCTTTGACAAGTGTACTGCCTCAGAGTTGAAGCAGCAATTCTTCGGGAAAAGACAGAAGTCCCAAGAGTCCCTCCGAGACTTTGCCCTCTCCCTACAGGAGACATGGAAGGCCATAACCCGTCTTGATCCCAAAGACGCTGAAGCCTCTGATCAAACCCTGAGAGAACAATTCATTAATGGACTTGTTGATAGAAATCAAAGGTGTCAACTAAAGATCATCTCTTCTCAACATGCCCAGGCCTCCTTTCTTGAGTTTAAGGAAATTGCCATTGACATATTAGGGGACCGACCGCCTACTGGACCGCAGAAAGAGCCTGAATCCGTGGAAATGGAGGACTCTGCTCTAGCTTGCCATCCAACGCAGTCAACATCACCTACTCCTGCGGCTACGGAAGTTGCTGGCTTAGCAGGACAGATCCCTAATCTGGCGGACACCCTGCATAAAATACTCGATCGGTTGACCCAGTTGGAAGTGACTGTCTCCGCTATGAGGAAGAAACCTCCAGAGAACTCTGTACGGTCAGCTACCCCTCGTGACTCTCCGGCCAAACAGCGCTCAAGAGAAGCGAAGTCGTTAAGCACCTGGAGTCAGAAGAAACCCCGCCAGCGGTGCAGCTACTGCCATAAATATGGGCATGAAGAGGATGGATGTCGTCAGTTAAACGACAAACCCTTGGAGCTAAGGGACGACCTCCAAGGGAAGAACCTGTAAGTCCCCGAGATGCTAACTGGATGCCCAGGTTCGTGGGGACTCGCCCCATGGTTCATGTAACCATCAACGGAGTTACCCTACCGGCCTTAATTGATACCGGCTCTCAAGTGACCACCCACCGGAGTGCTGCCTTCGAGAAATGCCGAGGAGCATCCTTAGTCCAGCCTCCCAAGGCTTACTTGAACATTATTGCTACGAACGGAAAACCCGTACCCATCCGTGGCTACTGGGAGCCCACGCTAACCATTGGAGACACTGAGTTAACCAGACAGGGCGTAGTGGTGACACGAGTGTCCGAAAACGGTAACTTCTCCCTGGTACTGGGTACCAATGTCCTCCGCCACTGCTACCCTGAAGTGCTGAAGGCTCTCCACGACTCCCTGCCAACAGTGCCCAATGGTTCCCGGAAGGTAATTCAGGAGACTATGCAGGTTCTAGCGGCGCAACAGAAGTTTGCTGGCCCTAATGGTGAAATCTGCAGAGCCCGGATCAAGGATCCCCAACCTGTCCGCCTTCAACCTGGGACTGAGACGTTAGTATGGTGTCGAGCCTGCATGGGCGTCCAAGGTCAAGACTACCAGGCGATAGTAGAACCTCTACCAGCTGATGAAGACCTGCCCATTCTAGCCGCCCGGAGCCTAGTCACTGTATCCCGAGGACAAGTACCCATTCGACTACTAAATGTGGGAGACTCCCCAGTGGATCTGAGAAAGTACCAGGCCGTAGCCACTCTCTTCAGCGTCCATCCTGAAGACTTGGTGGAAACCTCTCTGTCTGCCTCCCAACAGTTGGAACTGAAGCAAAGTGCTGAAGGTGAGCCTGCCGAGCAATCCTGGTGGCTTGAGCTCAATATTGGAGACGACGATTTTACTCCTGCAGACCAAGTACAAGGTGTCCTGGATGTCGTTATGAAGCACCACCAGGCCTTCAGCAAACACCCACTGGATTTTGGGCAGACTACCCTGATCCAACATACCATCCCTACTGGCTCTCATCCTCCTATCAAGGAACGATACCGGCCCATACCTCCAGCCCGCTACCAAGAGGTGAAAAAGCTGGTACAAGAGATGAAGACAGCCAACGTTATCCGGGAGAGTCACAGCCCATGGGCTGCCCCGCTGGTCCTTGTGAAGAAGAAGGATGGAACCCTTCGATTCTGTGTTGACTATAGGAAGATCAACAATATCATCCACAAGGACGCCTATCCTCTGCCTCGAATCGAGGAATCCCTCGCAGCCCTAGGGTCAGCTGCCTACTTCTCTACCCTGGACCTGACCAGTGGCTACTGGCAAGTGGCCATGGCACCGGAAGACAGAGAGAAGACGGCTTTCACCACCCCAATGGGCTTGTTCGAGTTCAACAACATGCCGTTTGGGCTATGCAACGCCCCAGGCACATTTCAACGGCTGATGGAGAGATGTTTGGGTCATCGCAACTTCGAGACCGTCCTGCTATATTTGGACGACATTATCATCTACTCCAAGACTTATGAAGACCACCTCCACCATCTGGCTGAAGTCTTCCAAATCCTGACCCAACATGGGTTGAAGGTCAAGCCATCCAAGTGCCACCTGCTACAACCTAGCGTCAAGTACCTGGGATATGTGGTGAGCGCTCATGGAATTGAGCCGGATCCAGAGAAGATTGCAGCTGTCCACGACTGGCCTACCCCATCAACTATACGGGACATCAAAAGCTTCCTGGGATTTGCCAGTTATTACAGGCGTTTCATCCCGAAGTTTGCCCAGCTGGCGGCTCCCCTGCAAGAACTTCTAAGGGGCCTGCCAAAAGAGAGACAACGTTCCCGAGTATCCATTGAGTGGACAGCCGAACGAGAAGCTGCCTTCCAGATGCTCAAGCAACGGTTGACTGAGCCTCCGGTGTTGGGATATCCAGACTACAGTCTGCCTTTCACCCTATACACTGATGCCAGCAAGCAAGGACTAGGGGCTGTACTATCCCAGCTCCAAAACGGAACTGAAAGGGTCATAGCCTACGCCAGCCGTTCCCTCCGAGAACCGGAGCAAAACGACCAGAACTACAGTTCCTTCAAGTTGGAGTTTCTGGCGTTAGTCTGGGCTGTGACCGAAAAGTTCAAGGACTACCTGGCTGCATCATTCTTCTTTGTCTTCACAGACAATAACCCCTTGGCGCATCTGAACACCGCTCGTCTTGGAGCACTGGAACAACGGTGGGCCTCCAGACTTGCCAACTTCAACTTTACCATCAAGTACCGGGCTGGTAAGACCAATGACAATGCCGACGCTCTGTCCCGTCTCCCTGACCAGTGGGAGGGACCCTCCACGGATGCTCAGTGGGAAGATGTCCAGAGGCCAGCGTTCTATGCCCGGTTTGTGCGTCAAGATGCCCAGAGAGTTTACTCCTTACCGTCAGAGGCAGCGCCAGCTACTCCTCGAGAAGAGTCAGAGCCCCCTGCGGAAAAGGACCTCTGGATAAGTCTTCAGGCTGATAGCCGCGCCATAGGAGAAGTAATGGACTATCTCTCTAGTGGGCGAGTGCCTGAAAGAATCCGCCGCAGAAGAGCTGATGGAGAACTGTCTCAATTGTGGCGCCAGAGAAAGACTCTGAACATGCACCAGGGTCTGCTACAGAGAAGAACTCTGGACCCTATCACTTATGACCGGCTGTACCAGATTGTGATTCCCAGGAGGGACGCCAAGATAGTACTGGATATGTACCATGACCAGTCCGGACACTTTGGCGCTCAGAAGACTGAAGCCACCCTCCGAAGGCGCTTCTACTGAAGCCCGACATCGAAGCCTGGTGTCGGGAATGCCCAGCCTGCGCCATCGCTCGAGGAGAGCGACACAATCAAAGGGCCCCTCTACATCCCATTGTGAGCCAACGGCCCTTAGAGATCCTGGCATTGGATCATGTGAAGTTGGAGCCCAGCAGATCTGGTCACAGTTATGCTCTCACGATCATCGACCACTATACCAAATTTGTGGTTGCAGTACCTGTCAGAGATCTATCTGCAAGGACCACCGCAGCAGCCCTGTGGAAGAGCTTCATCCTCCCCTATGGCTGTCCGGACCAGATCCTTACGGACCAAGGAACAGCATTTGAGTCCCAAGTCTTCCAGGAGCTGTGCACTCTATATGGCTGCAAAAAGCTGAGGACCACAGCCTATCATCCCCAAGGCAACGGGCTTTGTGAAAAGATGAATCAGACTCTAATCAACATGCTGAGGACTCTGACCCCTGCAAAAAGGGCTGACTGGCCAAAACTGTTGCCCGAATTAGTGTACCTGTACAACAATACCACTCATTGCTCCACAGGATACACCCCGTATTATATGATGTTCGGGAGACACGGCCATCTCCCTGCTGATATGACCTGGGACATGGAGTCCCCTGATTCCCAGTCTTTACTCCCCCAGACTGACTGGGTTCACGAACTCCAGAGGCGCCTGGCGGATGCCAGAGAAGTTGTGGATCTGCGGTTGGAAGAGGCCCGAGAGAAACAAAAAAGAGACTTCGATCGTAATGCCTGTGCTGAGCCTCTTGCCCCAGGAGATCGAGTGTGGCTGCGCAACAACCATCCCACCAGTAAGCTAGATGGGCGTTGGGAGCGTGAGCCATACCTAGTTAGGGACAGTCTCTCCCCTGAAGTCTACGAGATTTCAAGAGGAGACCGTCCACTACTCCGGGTACATAGGAACCGGCTGAAGAGATGTCTTCGTCCTTTTGCCCCTATGTCCACACCTCTCACCTCGACCCCCAACTTACAGACCTCCTTGTGTTCACCTACCCCCAGTTTCTTAGAACTTGTGACTGTGCCTCAACTCTGTTTTGTTGTTTCCACTCCAGTAAGAGGTACCCCAGAGAGACCATCATCCCCACCGCAGTCTCCAATACTGCTGCCTGTGGAGGATGATCCGGCTCCAGTGTCTGCAACCCCTGAAGCATCAGAGGCAGCTGAGACTCCGACTCCAGCGCCTGACTCAGAGGAAGACGATGAGGAGGTTGTTATCTTCTCCAGGCCGGAACTTCGGAGGTCTCAAAGGGAGACAAAAGGTAAAGCTCCTGCGTACCTGCAGGAGTACCAACTGGTGTCACACAGAAGGAGGAGGCAGGTACGCTTTTCTGACACTGAAGTACTTACCACCGAAGAAGATACTGGGCTGTAGCCCACTTCAGGTACTGTGAATACTGTGTACATATGTAAATATTATTTCCGCTAACCCTATAGAGCCAGAGACTTTCCTGAGACTCTCACCCCTATTTATTTATTTCAGTCAAGAGACATACCTTGAACTGCCCACTGTCTTGTGCTATGATAGCACCCTTCCTCTGCCACAGCAGAGATTCCTACTAAAGGACTCTGTCCCTCTACACATAGAGGAGACCCTTTGCATCTTTATTGCACTTTTCCCACTGCAAGGGCTGTACCCAGAAGATGGACTTTGCTATTAAAGACCTTCTGTGAGACTTTTGCCAACCTCAAGGAAAAGTTGCTACTTTGTTTATTTTTATATTGCACTTAATGCCTTCCTTGTAGGTACGGACATTCTACATACACTCTTTATGCCTTTCCTTTTCAGGTAAAGAGACATTCTATGCTGCTACCCTGAGTAGCCTAACTATCTGTAACGTTTGTAATGTTATAAGATGTGTACCCATTGGGCTCCTAAGCCAATGTGAGTTTACAAAATGTTTGCACACTGTCAATTTATGTCTGTAGTTTGCACTAACCTTTTATAGGCTTTTCAGATTGTAGTGTGGCTGTGTCGGACCGTCTAATCTGTAAACCTTGACCGCTATATTATGCCTCAAACCAAAGCTTTGCAAGTGGGGGTAGTCCGTAAACTGCGGGTCCTTAGGGGACCGGGGGTGTTAAAGATATAGCACCTGGATGCCACTCACACAAGGGTAAGAATGTCAGTCGGCAGGTACTCGTACATTGTACAATGTTTTATTGTGTCACATATGCCAATGTAATGCATATATACACTATATATTTGCCGCCAGGGAAGAAGTGTTTATATAACAAATATACAGGCCCCGGTGCAAGGAGTGGATTACAGTACATGACACCACACCTTTCCTACTGTACAGTTTGGTTTAATGGCGTCAGCAACCAACTGTCACACATGTCCTTGTCTTAGTCCGACACCAACCCAGATGCCTGTCTCCAGGACCATGGGCGGTTTGTCCCTACAGATCATGTAGCCTGCACTTCACAGAAGTGCCCCTATCTACCTCTGCGCCCCAATCAGTCTGTAGTCGAGCCGAGGGCGGCTCTTTCAATTGCCCCGGGGGTATGCAACACCCTCCCGATGCAAGGCAGAGCTGTGTTTGCAAATACGCCCCACCATGTAGCTTGCAGCCTGTGTAGGGTCTGATTAGCCCCACAGCATGTCACTACATAACACTAGATAACACAGATGAGTATTGCAGTGGTAGATCCTGCCTGGCAAGGCAGGAGTTAATTGCTTTATGTGATGTAAAATGTGTCATCCAATCACATGTATTATCCTAATGTATTGTAAGCTGGGATGTAATTGGAGGAGTAACCACCACATGACCAAGAGCAGAGAAAAAGTGACGGTTGGAGATTTCCAACAGTCAGTTCAGCCAGAGAAGTGAGTCTGACAGGATTCAGTCAGAAAGACTAGCCAGTCAGACCAAGCAGTGAGACTGTAAAGTGTAGTGAGAAAGACAGAGAGAGGAAAGGGGTATCATCCTACCTTCCAGGGTGATACCTGAAGCACTCCAGGACAAGCTGAAGCATCCTACTAGGACACAGCTACCTCCCAGCCTGCCCTCTGCATCCAGGCTGATGATCCCTCCTGTGGATCCCTCCAAATGCATCTCAGTACTCCACCATTTTGTTAAGGCACGTTGCTGCGGTTCCTATCGGTTCCAATAAAGAACTGTAAGTTGTTTTTGTTCAACCTCTGCCTCTGTCTGGTCCCTGCTACTCCGGCTGTCACCATCACGGGCACCCTGTCCACCACACAGAGACTCATACTCCAGACCCCAAAGGGTTGCCCCAGGGAGATCCGCTATAGCAGCCTCTCCCTCATCATTTCTTGCCAACACCACCCTGCTGGAGACCTGCCAGGCTGTAGGACAGCCCTCCGGTTCCCCCATACCAAGCACCGTGACACTAGCGTGCCTAGGCCGCAACCGCCAGCCACTCAGGTACTGCGGGCCCAGGCTGTCTCCAGGCCCCAAGAAAAGGCTAGGCCCCGGTGGGGGATGTTGCACATTTAAGAAACTTGTGTCTGTGTGAATACCCCTTTAAGTATTTGCCTGTTTTCTTTGATGAATTATATACATTGTAGATTTGATAAGATCTCAAAGGAGGAGGACCACTATTCAAATGCCAAATCCAGTGGTGTAACTAGGAGAGGTATGATAAAAGAACAACACCCTTCGCAAAACTTAAGCTCTCAATTAGCTCTGTCAATAGAAAAAAAGTTATGCCTCTAAAACAAATACAATTTCTCCAATATTGTTTTTGCTCAGTAAATTTGAGAAAAGATAAGAAAAATTAGGTATTGCCATAATCATAGTAAACTAGAGAATACAGATAAAATATTATTATTATGTTACGGTGAGAGGTCCATCTTGGAATAGTTAATTAAATCTCACAACCCCCTTGAAATGAATTTTCTATGCAGTGTATCTCAACTTGAAAATAATAGGTTCACATTACCAAAAAATAATTTTTAGCTTGTACAATGGGACAGTACAACTCTGCCTAAATGGTGCTGCTTTCAATCAATGCCCAGCCATCTGCCCACACATCAAATTACTACCACAAATGGGGTTTTGATACACTCAGTAGAAATTGGTTATCAAATTTTTCATAATTTAATCCATCATATAATTTTTGGTCTAAATGAATGTATTTTCCAAAAAAAAGTTTCTAAATCGCACTTCCATTTTGTTTTAACCACTGTGAAACACTTAAAGGGGTAGTAGTCTTTGTAAAAGTAGTTTTACATATGCTGAGAGGTGTAGTTTCTATAACGGTGTCATTATCATGTAGGGTTTTTCTATTATTGAGGCCTCTCAAAGCCACTTGAAAGCTGGGATTTCAGTGTGAGTCTTGGCAATTTTCTTAAGAATTTGAAAAATCGCACCTAAATTTTAAGCCCAAAAACATCTTAAAAATGTTAACATCTTAACATCACAAAAATCATACCAACATAAAGCAGACATTCCGGAAATGTTAGCTATTAATCTATTTGATAGCAGAAAACAGAGCATTTCAAACTTTGAATATAAAGTCTAAAAATAGAGCCTGGTTATAAAATTAATAACAAGAAGTTAAGGGATTAATTATATAATTTGAGTGGCAACAAACAATAAACACTTAATGATCTTTTAACTGTATAAATAAAAGTTAAAGTTTATGCTTGACAAATATTTTTAAGCAGAAAGGGGCCACATTCAGTAGATTGCTATGGGGCCCCTTTCCACTTAAAAATATACATATTGCACTCATGTATACAAACACATCTATATACCTATATATATAAACAAACAGTTATTCACTCATGCAAACACAATTATGTACTCTTAAACACATTTATACACTCGCACACATATGCAGACATATAGAGCATATACACATCACATTTACACACACATACAGTGCCATACACAGACATACAGAATATATTCACACATACAGTATATAAACACATTGCACCATATACATACAGTATATACACATCAGAGATACACACATATACAACATATATAAATCACATATATGTTATATTATTATTATATTATATTCTTTTCAGTGGTATTATTTTGGGGGCACATACCTTTTTTGATTGAGTTTTAGAACATATTGTGTGAGTGTATTTGATTAAACAATTATATATAAAGGGAAGTTTTTTGCTTTAGATTTATCCTACAGATTGTTTCAGGCTCGGTGATACCAAATATGTAGGGGTTTTTTGTAGTTTTTTATACTTTATTTGATTTTTATAGATGTGGTGTTTTAGGGACTTTTTATTTGTTTATTTATTTTTCATTGTAAAAATGGTTTTTAACTGTTTACTTTTTTACATACTTGGGCTTCAACAAGTGTTTGCCTGATTGCTTGTCCAAGCCCTTACACACTGCAATACTAATGTTTTGCAGTATGTGATGTATACAGCCTCAGGGAATTCACTGGACCCTGGGGCTTCCACAGGTTTAATCGGATTCCCACTGTAAGTCCATCAGGGGGGTCCAATCCAGGTGAGCTGATCCGGTGTTAGTGTCGGGCCTGGGCTGTGATAGCACAGCCCGGCCTCCTCACCTGCTGGACGCAACCTGCAATCTTCTTCTGACGTGCTGACATAGAAAGAAGGTGCATCAGAAGTACCCTTAATGACCGCCATAAAAACAAAATATAGTGTTAAAAATAACACATGAAAGCTACTTTCCTAAATATATGTACAGAAAGTAACATCCAATAATTCCACATTTTCAAATAAGACCTTCCATATTGTTCAGGATACTACAGGCGGTCACCTACTTAAGGACACCTGACTTACAGACAACCCATAGTTACAGACAGACCCCTCTGACCTCTGGTGAAGCTTTCTGGATAGTTTAGTACTATAGTTCCAGATTGCAATAATCAGCTGCAAAGTGGCTGCAATGAAGCTTTATTCATAATCCTTGGTCCCGTTACATTAAAATGTTTAAACTCCAATTGTCACTGGGTCAAATTTTTTTTGTCTGGATCTACAATTATAAAATATACAGTTTCGACTTACATACAAATTCAACTTAAGAACAAACCTCCAAACCCTATCTTGTACGTAACCTGGGGACTGCCTGTATATACAAACTACTTTTTGTGTAGGTCCCTTTAAGAGGTAGATGTCACTGATAGACATCAGTTTTAAGTGTTCTGTAACACAGCAGGAGTATTCCAGGCCAATATACTAAATGTACACATAAGAGGCAATGTGAAAGCAGCCGGAATCTGAAGCAGAGGTTTACTGTACTTCATAGAAGAATTATTTATTTCGGCTAAATATGTGAATAACTATTCATTCATAACTCAGCAGGACCGAGGTTTCTGATCTGAAAAGTAGGTAATTCAGATAATCTTATTTTAACTAGTACTTGGATATAAAAATACATTCTGAAATATAAATTTATATAGAAAATAATAGAATGTTGCAGGTTCGCACCGTAATATTACAAAGCATTATCATAACTTTGCTCTTAACCTTTTATTGCCAATGGGGCAAAAACAAGCAGTCCTGCAGTGTGTCACAAATCCCATTAACTGTAGATTGAAAAAGCTCAAATCCCTATCAATCATCTGCTTTCCACTAATACTTTAATTGTAAAAGGGATTTTACCTCTTTGGAGCTGTAGAGATAACATTATCATGTGCAGAATCAGATACAAGCAAGCTACATAACACAATAATTGCAGCAATTTAGAAACTGTGTGCCGCATTTACATTCGAAACATTGAACTAATTACTGTCATTTCTAGCGTTTTCTTATTTATCAGCATTTTGGTTTGTGCAGATAATGTTTGTTCATGTGGATTTTCTACTGATATTTAAATATTCACCCCCATTTCCTGTTCTTCTATACAATGTCAGGTGGGACAGTTATACACCTTTTCTATCATAAAGTCATATACTCAATTAAAGAAAATTTACACCCAAAAACACAGAGGTACTGTAAATATCAGCTGACCTCAAACATACTAAAATTGTAATTATGCAACCAGTGAGATTCGCAGGGCCATTGATCTATTCAACTTTAGACAGTAACCTGCAGCACTCCAATTGTCATGATCTACAACATCCTTCATGTCCTGTTATTGCTTAGGTATTTCTGGTTATTGACTTTGATGCCTTTCCATAATATTGATAACTGGGGATCTCATTAGTTTCTTCTTTCTAACCACACTTCTTGGTATAGTAGGAGTTTTACCCTTTATAATGGAATAATGCTGCCAAGGAACCAAAGATAAAGGAAACTCACCCAGTACTGACTTCCTGATCCTACTCAGATGGAAGGTGATAATTGGGCGATGTTCCCTTCCTGTGCCTAAGTGAAAAAAGAGACAAAACAGGCCAAAACAGTCCGGAACAAAATCAGCAGGAGATGGGGGTGGTGGAATTCAATTAGGACAGTCAGGAGTGAAATAGAGCAGTGTTCAGGCTAGTGCAAGACTGAATGCAAAATATGTAAGAAATCATAGTTGACATTGCATCTTCTGCCATATTTTACAGACAGAGGATGGTGCTGAAGCCCAAATGTGCAGATGTTACAAATACATGCTGTATATTCACGTAATACAAACTGTATATCCATAAAAAGACTCCATGCACCATCACAACTCTGGTATTGATAAACTATGCAGAGGATTTTCCGAACCTAAAAACCTGTTGAAAACCTTTTTTTTAAAACGATCTGAACTTAAAGTATCAATTATGCTCCATCTAATATGAAGACTAATTCTCCACAGGTACCTGCAATTTTCAGCTGATGGCAAATGATTAAAATAATTATTTTGTTTTACATGCACCAACAGGGATTTTACACTTTTAGACAATTAGATGTCTTGTGATTTTAATCATTAGTTAATTCCTTAATGAGCTGAATAAAACATGGTTCCAAGAACCTGGTTAGCACTATGCAGAAAGTGAACACTTGGAACATTAAAGTGATTCAGGAAACTCCTATGGGATGACCTAAAGCTCTTGCTTTTAGTTGGATGGTTATGTTCAATTATTCTGAAGGATAAAATGAAATGTCAGATAAACCTTTTTATAGAAACAAACTTCAAAGTATTCAGTGTATTTATCAATTCCACTTTGAAAGAAAGCAAAGACGCTACCTGTGTATCAATCTCTTCATGGCATGATACTTATTCTAGATTATTTCAGATTCATAGAGCATGTGCTAAATGTATTCAGTGCAATACTGTAAAACTCGGATTTAGAAAATATCACAAGATGCACAGAATGGTTACATAACGAATGAAGTTTTACATTTTTCAAACAGTACAAAACAAACTCACAGATTGCCCAAAATTGGAAAAATTATTGTCATACTACAAGTTACATTTTGACATGAGCTTCAGTCTTCCGTACAGTCAAAAAATTCATGGAATAAAACACAGCTCACCCACTACTCAATATAGTTACTAGGTTCCATTGCATGCAAAACACTTATCTGTGATTCAGGTATTATATTAGAAAAGATAGCAGTAGTAAATCCAATAAAAAGTAGAATTTATTGCAAAGATAACCTTCACTTCACCTCACATACCTTCCCTTTTCTCCTCCCTGAATTGACCCCTCAGCAGAGATATTTAAAGTTTCTCTCCTTGATGATGGCTCAACCCCCTAATTCTAATTAACAAAAACATTGGCCCTCTCATTGACATCAAACCCACTGCAAGCAACTGACTACAGCCAAACATTGTGATGATCATATAATGTTCCCAGACAGGCGCCGGACATGTGATATGTGACCAGCGGCCATCTACTGTCGTGTGTCTTGTCCACTGGGAGAAAATCAATGGACAGATTAAAGGGCCAGTAGCATGTGGCGTCTCGAATCTATTAATTGAAATTTAAATTGAATATTTTGAATTCAAAATCATTTCAAATTTCATCATTGTGCCACAATGTGGCCTCCTCTGCTGTGGGTTTTGTGGACTCCTGCTGCTGCTGACGCCACCCCCACACTATGTCATTGTGCGACTCTGTGGCTTTCCCTGTTGCTGCAACCATGTTGCTTCCACCTGTGGGCTCCTGCTGCTGCTGCCGCCACCACCTCCACACTCTTATCATTGTGCCACTTTGTGGCCTCCTGTTGCTGCTGCTGATGCCAGCTTTACACGTTGTCTCCCTGGAACACCCTGTGATTTTCAGAATGCTGTTTTCACCCTCCAACGCTCTACGGCGTTTCAACTATGTTTAGTTTCCCCCTTTGTTTCATCTGTCAGAAGGAATGAAAAGCCTCAGGATTGATAATTAAAAACAGGAGTGGATACAAAACACAGAGGGGATGCAAATATCTAATTTCCTGGTCTCTGTTTTGGATCCACTCCTGTTTGATTTTGGCTTTAGCAATACTGATGAAAGCGGACACTGATGGACGAAATGAAGGCCAAAATGATCAGTGATGTCAATGCAAAATGACTGCCGACACCCTCTGCACTCTTTTGGGGGTTTCTACATGTATCTACGTTTAACAGAACAGGTTCTGTAGTAATCTATGGAATCATCTGATGCCCACGACATCACTTGTTCACTCTGTTCTGGCCTCAACAGTGCTCTATCACGAGTCCCAGTAACTTCAGACATGAACCTAGGGAGTGTAGCTCTGCGGCGTTTCTCTGCTCCCTCATCAGCAGGTGGTGTCTCACCCCGCCCAGGCCACCTGCAGTAATTGAATGGCCACGTCCACACCCACGCCCTCTACCCTTAGCTCTCGGGTTCAACATTTTCCAAATTAAAGTCTATTTTATATACAAAACAGAAATATCAACTGTAATAATTTTTTTTCTTTTGGTTCTATAGAACAAAACGTGCAGAAATCAGACAGCAACCTCAGAAGATGATTGCTATGGCTAGTTTCTAAACAACACTGACAGCACACAGAAGGATTTTGTGCTGTGACTGTCACTTTAACTTTTGAAAAACGCTAATGTAGCCCTAACAAGGGCTGTTGGGTTCTTGTAGAATTACTCCTGCCTAACAGTAATCTACTAGAACACCATAACGCTATCCCTGACCAGCAGCGCTCTCCCTAACGGCATCCAGGCAAAGAATGATCCGAGCAGTGCGGTCAGGGGCTAGTCTATTCCAGTTTGTGGGTTTGTAAGATACAACAATTAGTTGGCATGGTCCAGGAGCAGGTCAGCAGCCCTCACCTGTCCTCAGCCTCTGTCCTGTTCCTTTACCTCAGCCAGAGAGCCACTAGGTGGTCTGCGCTCAGCGCCACTATTCGGTGAGGACGAAGTGTTTGAGGACATTCAGCAGCTGCTTGGCAGTGAAGAGGTGCTGCTTCCTGCAGTAGGCAGGCTGTGCATACTGACACCGGTGAGGAGGGTAGCAGTGACCGGGAAATGCAAATTGACGATGATGTAGCCGATTGCACTTGGGAGCCGGGTGCAGCAGGGGATTCATCATCACCATGACCCATTTACTGGTTATCTCTGTTTTGGATCCACTCCTGTTTGTTTTTGGCTTTAGCAATACTGATGTTGGATTATTGACCGATTGAAAGCGGACGAAATGAAGGGCAAAATGATCAGTGACGTCAATGCAGAATTACTACCGACATCCTCTCCACTGTTTTGGGGAGTTTCTACATGTATCCACGTTTAACAGAACAGGTTCTGTAGTAATCTATGGAATCATCTGATGTCAGTGTAAAAAGAGTGCGCTCTGTAGTGTTATAGTGGGATCTTGGCCCTCGGTCCTTTGGAACGGGCACAGACGTTACCTTGTCATCTGCGTTCCCCGCTTCACTTATTTGGGATGTTGGCCTCTGTAAGTGCACATGGAAGTGAAGAGTGAAGCGATTCTAAGAGCAGCGGCTGTCATGTGCATGTCATACTAAAACACAGCATTGTTTGAGACCAAACCACGCCCCTATGCATATTTGAGCATGGCACAAACAAACGTTTCTACAACACCCTACAGGCTCTCTGCAGCCAGGAATTACCTGTTTTTTAACCTGATTTTTCATGATTCGATTCAGGTCGAATCAAATTTTTTCGAAAGATTTGGCGACTCGGGACGAACGGAATTTTAACAAATTCACCCATCTCTAACTAGCATACTTGTAGCATGCCAGTATGGTGCAAAGTTTTATTATAGTTTCTAGATGTGAAATTACCCACAAGGGTAAACAGATCATACAAGATTCTAAGGTCATATATAGTTAACATATCCAATTTTTCTTTAAAGGAAGCTATAAATAAGAGCACCAATAAGCTATTAATAGTTATAGATTTATTGTAGAATAATAATTAACAATCCATGTATAATAATTATAGCATCAAGATATTCCACAGCATTTCTACAGTTAGTATTTGATATGTTTAAGGTTCATATGTATGAACAGTTAGTTTTTATAATTTTACTAGTAAATTGGTAACATTAATATAGCAACATTCCAATGAAGTTACATTACAGATACGGTAATTACAGAATGCTATACACTCCAGGGGATATTTCTTTTCCTTAAGGGAGAAACAAAAGTCTTATACCATTCATTAAAACTCAGCACACACTTCTTAGCATACTAAATGGTCACTTACTGCTTGCAGGTTTATTACTTGACAGCCATCAATCACTGCTGCTGTGCACAGTTATATCCCTATGGATATGAAGAAACCAAGTCAATATGTATGAGAGACCATTGCTCCAAAATAAAAGTTTAACGGGTAATATACAGGTCAGGTCAAGCAGATATACACAGGTCAGGTCAAGATCAAACGGGTAATATACAGGTCAGAACGGGTAATATACAGGTCAGGTCAAGCAGATATACACAGGTCAGGTACAGATACAGGTACAAGGCAGGATAAACAGAGACAGGTAAAACTGAGCTCGATACACAGATAGGACAAGACTAAAATTAACCAGCAAGCCTGATGGATACAGGTACAGGAGGGATATACACAGGTCAGACTCAAAATCAAGCAAGATAAACACAGGTCAAACTCAAAATAACCAGCCCCGTATGATGGGAATGGGCAGGTATTTAAAGCCGATCCCGGACACGCCTCCAGCAGCACACTGGAGGAACTGTCCATCAGGCTAGTAACCCTTGCTGGGCAGGACAGAAATGCAAGGAGCAGGGTGTGGCTCAGTTAATCCAAACACAAGAATTAAGCCACAGTTCACACACAAATACGCCATGTATTCCGCCAACTGCGGATAGAGGGACATTCAGGCACGGACGTTACAGTACCCCCCCTTTTATGAGGGGCCACCGGACCCTCACTATTCCCATAGAGGTTGGGAGGAGGGCTTCCACGAAGAAGTGACATGATGCCTACCCTCTGGGCATCATTATCAGAAGACTGGGACCCAAGGTGGAAATTCAGCTTGCAACTCTTCCTGAAGGGAAAAATGTCTCCAGCGAAGAGATAAGAAAGCTTAACCTTAGGCTCATACACAGTCTGGACAGAAATCAAAGGGAGGCGCTGTTCATGCTGCTGCACACATTCAGACAGATTCTGCACCATGTGAGCCAGACTCTGTACCTGACTAACAACAGCTTCCATGGCCTCCATAGTGTAGGTAAGGCTGGTTATTATGTCAGCACCCGTCCAGCAAACGCGCAACCACAACCAGACTTGGCGCAACCAAGTCAATATGTATGAGAGACCATTGCTCCAAAATAAAAGTTTCATTGCATTATTTAGAAATTGTATTCAAGTTATATTATGAAGTATATTATCCATACCACTGGTGACTGTGTTTATAATATACAGGTGGTCCCCTACTTAAGAACACTCGACTTACATACGACCCCTAGTTACAAACGGACCACTGGATATTGGTAATTTATTGTACTTTAGTCCTAGGCTACAATAATCAGCTGAAACAGTTATCACAGGTGTCTGTAATGAAGCTTTAGTGTTAATCTTGATTCTTATGACAACCCAACATTTTTAAAATCCAATTTTCACAGAGACCAAAAAAGTTGCCTGTACATATATACTCTCACAGTGTCTTAGAAGAAAAATAAGGCTTGCCGTACACATTAGACATCTGACCCAAAACTATCATCCCCTAAAACCTCTATGCAAACACATGTGTTATAAATGGATATGGGGAATGTGATGTTATCAGATGTCTTTGACATTGGTTTACCTCCCAAAGGGCTAAACTAAATCTAGATTTTTTCATTGTTAGTTAGATTCTAGAGAGCATTGGCTAATTACATTCAGAAAAGAACAATTTTACACACAGGATTGGCAAGTCCATATTGTATATGTATGTCACAAGTCTGTAAAGGGAGTATGGAGAGGACTCATGAGCTGAGCCCTCTCCGTACTGCTGCATATTGCTCCCTAGGGTTTTCTAGGAGGGGTCTAAAATATGGTATAAGTGTAAAAAACAAATCCCCCCTTTCCATTGAACTGATATGAAAATAAACAAATAAAAACATAAACATGTTAGATATTGCTGCATCTCAAAAATTACAATCTATTAAAAAACTTTTTTATCCATTTTGCAACACATAATTATAAAGATACCAAGCAAGCAGGGCCGGCATCAGCACCCGGCATAGCTGGGCAAGTGCCGGGGCCCACTGGTGCTGGCAGGGCCCACTGGAGGCGGGGGAGCTGTGTCCTACAGATATAATAATGATGCAGAGAGCAGTCACTCTCGGCATCATCAGTGCCTGTGCAGTGTTTGCCCGGGTTCCTGCTGTATGAGGAATTGCACAGAGGAAGACAGGCTGGACGCAGACAGAGGCAGCATGTGCTGAACTTGTCACCTCTGTCTGCAGCGATGTATAGTGACCCCAGTGACCCTATGTGAGGAGGCTCCGGAGGACAGCATGGTAGGAGTCAGGCCGCTGTCTGTTCAGTTAACCCTTTGCTGTCTTGCCCATGACAGTCAGGTTCTCATGCCACTGCCTACCTCTTACTTTTGTAGTCCATCCATGCAGAGTAGTCTAAAAGGGTTTGTGTCATTACACCCTACTGATGCCTGCCAATCATTTTCTCCCTCCTAGAGTGTAAATTATTGCCCACTTTCTGCCCCTGCTATTTTACCCTTGTGTCACCTGTTCTACCTCTTTTCCAATGTCTCCCTTCCTATTCACGCCCTCCTATTCCTTAAAAACAATAACCCTGAAGGTGCGTTCACACATGGGCCACATATATTAAAGCGCTTATGCCAGTTTTCTGTCTGAATGTCGAAACTGCTTGCAGTTATATTTATAAAGTGTCTGCACCAGTTTTGTGTGGCAGCTGCACTATATCCACCGCACCACAAAATTCTGCACATAAAGGGGCGTTCCAGTACATAGTCGGACCCTCCACCACATTTATTACTGCAACACGACCGAATTGTGTTGCACAGTCTATGTTAGCAGTGCACCAAAAAAAGTTGGTGACACTTCCCGAAAAGTACAGGGGGCACCAGATTAATGAAGACCGTGCGGCAGTATTCTATAATGTGCTGCATCCTGCACACTCCACAGGCAAACTGCACTTAGTGCACTACTTTTGATAAATGTGGCCCACAGTGTTTTCTGCACATGATTGTACGTATGCATAACACCGCATGTGTTTTCATGTGTTTGGCTGCTTAGAAAGAGTTTTCTTTCATTGCTAGAAGTGTAAGCAGGTGTGAAAACGTAAACAAAGCAGCTTACGCTTCCATCAATGAAGAAAATGGCTTTAAAAGCAGCAAAACACATGGTAACATGAAAAATGTATGGTGGGGTAACAGGAGGGGGCAAAAGTGGGCCGTGGGTCACTTTCCCTGACTCAAATTTGGGAGGCATAGTAAAGGGGCCCATTTGAGGCACTGGCGCCAGGGGCCTACTTAAACCTGGAGCCAGCCCTGCCAGCAAGGTTGCCATATCAGCTAGGGATCATGAGTGTGACCACTTCACTTGGGCCCCACTGCAGAGGACTTATCACTATATTAGTCACTCTGCACATTTGATACCCCTTAGTGACCCCATAACAGGGGCTACTGTATCTAATTTTTAATGTCCGCATTTCACCGATGTAGACCCTCTGATCTGAGCCCTCTCCGTACTGCTGCATATTGCTCCCTAGGGTTTTCTAGGAGGGGTCTAAAATATGGTATAAGTGTAAAAAACAAATCCCCCCTTTCCATTGAACTGATATGAAAATAAACAAATAAAATCATAAACATGTTAGATATTGCTGCATCTCAAAAATTACAATCTATTAAAAAAACTTTTTTTTATCTATTTTGCAACACGTAATTAGCCTCAGCTAATAAGCTAGGGATCATGAGTGTGACCACTTCACTTGGGCCCCACTGCAGAGTACTTATCACTATATTAGTCACTCTGCACATTTGATACCCCTTAGTGACCCCATAACAGGGGCTACTGTATCTAATTTTTAATGTCCGCATTTCACCAATGTAGACCCTCTGATTAATCCCATGTGTGAAGAAACGTGTAAGGGTGGGGGGATGCGGGGGCATTTTTGATTTTTCATAGGGAAACTCCGTGACCATAGGGAGAGTGTAGGGGCACCTTTGATTTCTCCTCACATCCATTCCTCCCCAGGAGAGGACTTATACTCCCAACCCAGGAACCCACCAGGTATCTCTGTACAGGAACCAGCATGTATGTTAAGATGCAACTATTTTCTACTACATCTATGTGTCTTTAAGTGATCAAGAAACTTTCTATCTGAGTATTTGGTGTGTACATTGTTTGATCCCAGTGATACTGTGACCATCCGGGCTGGATGCACTGGATGATTTTACTGTTATTTGATATTATTTAGATGTTGGTTTTTAATGCATATCCAATAAAAAGTTATGAATTTTAGTTATCTCACTTGACTAGCTGGTATAAGAACTACAGTCATATCAGGAGAAAGTCATACATACCTCAAAATGGTAACAGTGAAAACTTCAGCTCAAAAAATCACAATCCTCTACCCCAAAGTATGAAAAAGTTGTTAGTATCAGAAAATGAAGAATTTTCCTTCTGCACAGAAGGTTTGAATGTTTTTAACTTGGTGCTGAACTGGCCTAGAAATGTTGAGATTTTGCAGCCTCAGCTGTAATTGACACTACTGCTCTATAGAACTGTATTGTACAAAACCAAATACATGATACTATCCATTTTGTAAAATGAGAGGGTTTTCTACTCACACGAGCTTTACAGAGGACCAGCGAAATAATAAAATGTTACTTACTGCTCCTAGCTCCTGGCTACTTTTGTCTCATTGCTCCTAGATTTTTTGGGTGTCTCCCAACACTACAGGAAACCCCAGAAATAACCTGGTATGATAGATTAAGCTGGATCCTTTTAGGGTTTCATGCGGTGTTGGGACACACACAGGAAGTTGGGTACAGCAGGAACTCTAAAATGTGATACTAGAGGGTTAGGGGATTGGTATGAGATGTAACATTTAACTATTTTACTGAGCCCTGTAGAACCCTGTAGGGTCAGACAACCTACTTAAGTGCAATGGTATTATATTGGATTACACTTACCTACTTAAGTGCAATGGTATTATATTGGATTACACTTGGACAATTCACAAGTTAGGGGTATTGTCTGGTTTGTTTTACTTCTTTTTGAGATGTATTTGTTTCATCTGTCAAGTTGAGACCTTTATGTGACTTTTTAGCCTGACAGATGAGACAAATAAAGATTCAAAAGTAGTACAAGAAAACAGACAACTTGGTGACCAATCTCATTTGCCTTTAACATTACTGTCACTAATAGTTTTTTGTAATGTCAAATTTGGGGAGTGCTTAGTGGTTACACTTTTTAAATGCATATTTATTGTTCTCCAAGATGCACTTTAAGTATAAAAAAAATATTTGCACTATTCGTTTCTTAGTTTGTGGCAATTTAGAGATTTAGAATACAAATTTGATTATAATTGTAGACAATATACTGACATAAGCTTGTGTGTATTTTAATAACTTGTGCTTTGTTTTATAATTGCATCTGTCTCTTATCTAGGTTGCATTAACGCACTTCATATCTGAAAACTGACAATTTTCTATACACTTGTCTTATTCATGAAAATCCCAAGTCTTGATGAAAAAAAAATCCCTCCTGCCTACATCAGTATTTCAAAAGAATTCTAATTTGTCAGAGTATCCCCTTTACTTGTTTTAATAAAGAGAATAAAGTCAAAGGGGTTCCTTTCAATCACTCCTCGTCATAAAAATTAAGTCAAAGGGGTTCCTTTCAATCACTCCTCGTCATAAAAATTCTATGTGTTATATCGGAACATGGAGCCTTAGAGACTTGTCCCAAAAGCTACAGTGAAACAAGTTTCTTTTATTTGAAAATATGTTTATGTGAAGAACAAAATAGACAAGAGAAAGTAACTGCTCACAAATTTTTCATGGGCACTTTAATCCTTTATTAATATGCAAATGTAGTTCTCTAGAAAGTTCCCTTCGAATAAGATTTTTTTTTTCTTAAGCTTGCTTCAAAATTGTCTTATTTTCCCAAATGTCTTTTCTGAATGATTCTAAGTGAAACTCTGTTTTTATGCAAATTCCCTCGATGATTCTGAATGCATTACTTTTCTTTGGAACTATATGAATTTCATCGAGCGGCAATTGTAAAACATTTAATAATTTATTTATTTTAAATAACCTTTTTAATAGACATATCCCTTTGAGGCGAGTGTCACTGTCATATGGGGTTTTGAAGGAATTTAGCTCAAAAAATAAATAAAAGGAAAGAAAATATTTATTTTTCAATCATTCATTTTACTTGTCTCTAAAAAACATGCTTGTTAGAAGAAAATAACAACACAAGATAATGCATAGTAAACGCTATGGCCACCTTTACCCATTGTATTCCTATTGCAGAGAAATACAAGTAAGATCTTGGATTTTGTTACCATCAGTATAATCTGGACCAATGATGTGTGTATATCCATTTGTATATACTCATGGGGTCAGACATCATGGGCCCAAGGAAACATAATAGGCTCTTCATGAAAAGGATTATTGTCTAACTTTTCCCACAAAAAAATGAAGCACCAATGTGTAAAATTTGTATTACAGGCAGTCCCCGGGTTACATACAAGATAGGATCTGTAGGTTTGTTCCTAAGTTGAATTTGTATGTAAGTCGGAACTGTATATTTTATCATTGTAATCCCAGCCAGAACTTTTTTGCTCTCTGTGAAAATTGGATTTTAAAAATGTTGGGTTGTCATAAGAATCAGGATTAACACTAAAGCTTCATTACAGACACCATTGATAACTGTTACAGCTGTTTATTGCAGCCTAGGACTAAAGTACAATAAATTACCAATATCCAGTGGTCCGTTTGTAACTAGGGGTCGCATGTAAGTCGAGTGTTCTTAAGTAGGGGACCGCCTGTATTCCCATTTTTGAGTCATTGTAAAAAGACTGAGGCTTATGACAAAATAGACAAAACTAATAGTAACATGGAACATCAGATGGAGGACATGAGGATTCAGTTTGAGAAAATCCAATCTGATTTATGTGTTCAAATTGTAGATCTACAACATCAAACTGCTAAATTAAAAGCACAAGTGTGTAAACTGGAGGAAAATTTGCAATTCAAACTTGCAGAAAGCAAGGAAGACACTACTCAGAGGTATAAGGTCCTGGAGAAAGTTCTGGAGCTGGAATTGAAGGCTGGTTATATACAGATGGCTATGGAACCAGGAAAAGCTGCCGCTATTGAGGAAGAGAGAATAAAGTTGCGTTACAAAGATAAGAATGTTGGGCATTATATTGTACAGTGTGATGGCCTACAGTACGAGAGCTTACAAAAAACTCCTATTACTGAGGAAAAGGGGATTGCTGTTTACCCAAACTAGAGTAAAGTGTTTAAGTTGTCTTCCTCTTCTTGTCCTAGCGCGGGTGCTATCAAAGGCTTGAAAAGTCAGACTCCACCTTCATACAACAAAAAGCTATATAATAAAACTAAGAAGTCAAAATTAAATGTAAACCTACAGGCTATTGAAGAGGTGAAACCGTCTCCTATAGTTTTGGAAAACAATGGAGTTAAAGAGCAGATAAAAGGCAAGTTTGAGAAGTCTAAAAATGTCCAGTACTATGAGTGCAGTGAACTGGCCAATAAGGTCAAAGTACATCCAAAGCCAAGGACAAGAGTCATTAAGAGTGACCAGAGGTATGTTGTCACAGCCCTTAAAATGCCTAATCCCATGGTGGATGTTGTCTCCATGTTATCCACAAAGTGCAAAAAGAAACTACACTTGAAGATAAAAGGTGAAATACAGGCATTACAACCTGATGCAGATGTCAACAAAGAAACAGAAATGCCAAGAACCTGGAAAAGTAGAATGACAGGAACTTGGAAGATGAGACCACCAGACAAGATGTGCGCTGCAGTTGAGAAAATGGGGACAGACATTTGTACATATTAAATTAAATGAAAAGGGACGTCGTCATTACATGTCTTGTCCCAGGGTCGCTCACCCCATAAGTGGTGAGCTGAGGGGGAGGATATGTAAGAGTGTGAACCTAGGGGGCGCTGGAGAGCGACCCACAACCAGGGTTGAAAAGGACCCTGACCACTCCCATCCCTGGCCAACTCCAGAGGGAGAGCTCACAGCAAGCCAGTGCTGTGTGTCCTGCAGTCAGCTGGAGGACTTGGGACCGGTTGGAGACAGACAGGTGGTCTGTCCCAAGAGGACTGGGATCCAGAAAGGACATTGTTTTGTTTGAGCTCACTGAGAGCCAGAGCGCTGAGGAGGAGCCCCAGCAGTGTTCCTGGAACCTAGAAGGGAGTGAGGTTTCAAGAAGTGAGGTAGTGCCCTAAGTAGAGGCTAAGCTGTTTGTTATTTTTGTTCCTGTAAATGTTTTAAAGCTGAATAAAGCCGTTTTCTTTTGGATTGCTACAAGCTCCTACGTTATTGTTTTTGGCGCTCAGCACCACAAAAGTCGCCTGTGAGGTCCAGAAGCTTCTACCTTTGATGCTAAGTTACCCCCAAACCCCACATATGGTGCTTCGGATGCGGGCATGAGGAGATCCACGCAAGGGCCAAAGAAAACGTGTTTGCTGAACTGCACTAATGTGGATTGTGGCCTACAGCTGAAACAGCAGGAGTAATTGCAAGGCAGAAACCCAAGGTTGGGTGAGTGAATCCACAATCAAATGTTTCTGCAAAAACTGGTGACGTTTAAACTCTGGAAGTGGAATCCAGGCAATGGACTTTGTGTATGCTGTGGCACACAAGCGTCTATATTGCTACTGGCAACAAATTGAAACAGTATCCTGAACTGTATTGCTGTGTGAAAGTAAGGCTGACCAGACTCAAATGTTTCATTGTAATAGCCTGTATTTATGTGAAGACAGAAGAAAATGCTGGTTGTTGTAGTGCAACAGAAGGACTGTTTTTTTGAATGCTATTGACTACAACAGAGAACAGTAAAAAGTGATACTATTTATAATGAGGAGTAATTCTGAATATTGTGTTTTGCTGATATTCAACAATGGGAAAGAAAAAGAAAGTGTCATTGTGTAATAAAGCAAAGCTGGACACAGGTGCCTCAATGCAGCAGTCTCATAGCAGAGGGTCGCAAAACCTGGAACCGGGTCTGCAGGCTGCAACTAAAGCAAATGCACTGCATGAAAGTGATTTAATTTTTATGAAGCACCTCTGTTCTATGATTCAATATAATCCTGCTGCTGTTATGTCACATACTAGTGTGCATGGTGAATATTCTAGAGAGCCAAACAATGTGGTGCAGCAGCTTCAAGATGAGATGAAAACTCTCAGGTTTGTGTATGAGGGTGAAATTGCTGACTGGAAATGGCAACTTGAGGTGTCTGATAAAGAAAATGTGAAATTAAAGAAAGAGCTTGACTCCATAAGACGTTCATGCTGCAGTAATGGTAAAAATGTGGTGCTGGGTTTGTCTGGAATGGACTATGTCACTAAGAAGGAGTTTGATGAGATGAAATGTTCTCTGTCTAGTAAAGTTCTACATAGTGTGGAGCAAAAGCAAGTGCTGGAGATGCAATTGCAGAATCTAAAGGAATAGTGCCCTAAGTAGAGGCTAGGCTGTTTGTTATTTTTTGTTCCTGTGAATGTTTTAAAGCTGAATAAAGCCGTTTTATTTTGGATTGCTACAAGCTCCTACGTTACTGTTTTTGGCGCTCAGCACCACAAAAGTCGCCGGAGAGGTCCGTAAGCTTCTACCTTTGATGCCAAGTTACCCCCAAACACTACATATGGTGCTTCGGATGCGGGCATGAGGAGATCCACGCAAGGGCCAAAGAAAACGTGTTTGCTGAACTGCAGTAATGTGGATTGTGGCCTACAGCTGAAACAGCAGGAGTAATTCCAAGGCAGAGACCCAAGGTTGGGTGAGTGAATCCACAATCAAATGTTTCTGCAAAACTGGTGACGTGTAAACTCTGGAAGTGCAATCCAGGCAATGGACTTTGTGTATGCTGTGGCACACAAGCGTGTATATTGCTAGTGGCAACAAATTGAAACAGTATCCTGAACTGTATTGCTGTGTGAGAGTAAGGCTGACCAGACTGAAATGGTTAATTGTAATAGCCTGTATTTGTGTGAAGACAGAAGAAAATGCTAGTTGTTGTAGTGCAACAGAAGGACTGTTTTGTTGAATGCTATTGAATAAAAAGAGAACAGTAAAAAGTGACACTATTTATAACGAGGAGTTATTCTGAATATTGTGTTTTGCTGATATTCAACAATGGGAAAGAAAAAGAAAGTTTCATTGTGTAATAAAGCAAAGCTGAACACAGGTGTGTTGGTGCAGCAGTCTCAAGTCAGAGGGTCGCAAAACCTGGAACCGGGTCTGCAGGCTGCAACTAAAGCAAATACACTGCATGAAAGTGATTTAATTTTTATGAAGCACCTCTGTTCTATGATTGAATATAATCCTGCTGCTGTTGTGTCACATACTAGTGGACATGATGAATATTCTAGAGAGCCAAACAATATGGTGCAGCAGCTTCAAGATGAGATGAAAACTCTCAGGTTTGTGTATGAGGGTGAAATAGCTGACTGGAAATGGCAACTTGAGGCGTCTGATAAAGAAAATGTGAAATTAAAGAAAGAGCTTGACTCCATAAGACGTTCATGCTGCAGTAATGGTAAAATGTGGCGCTGGGTTTGCCTGGAATGGACTATGTCACTAAGAAGGAGTTTGATGAGATGAAATGTTCTCTGTCTAGTAAAGTTGTACATGGTGTGGAGCAAAAGCAAGAGCTGGAGATGCAATTGCAGAATTTAAAGGAGCAGCGTCTCCAAGATGACCGCGTCAGAGAATGCACTATTGAGAAATTAAGGTGTGATCTTCATTTGCTAGAAGAGGAACTTGACAGAACTAAATGTGCTAAAAGTGAGCAAAGTGAGTTTTTGCAAAATCAGTTGGAGATTCAAGATACAAAGTATAAAAACCTCTCAGCTGAATTGATTGATAAGGAGAATGAAGTTGCACACTTGAGGAAAGCCGTGTCTGACAGAGATGCACAATTAGAATCTGTGAGGGAGACTTTGCAGTCAGAGCGGACCACACATGCAGTAAGGGACACTCACAAAACTAATGAAGTAAAGGAATGGCAGGACAGAGCTGCAGTTTTTGAAGAAAAAGTAATGACTCTAGGAACTAAAATATACGAGCTGGAGCAGGAGCTAAAAATGTCTTATGCCAGTAATGAAAGGGTGTCTATTCTGATGCAGGAGAAGGACAAAGAAATGGTGGAGATGTCATCCTGTTTTTCTCAGAATTTGGATAGACTACATCTTGAACGTGGAGAAATTGAATCGCACCTGAAAGCCTTGAAGAAAATGTATAAGGAAAAGACTGAGGCTTATGACAAAATAGACAAAACTAACAGTAACATGGAACATCAGATGGAGGACATGAGGATTCAGTTTGAGAAAATCCAATCTGATTTATGTGTTCAAATTGTAGATCTACAAAGTCAAACTGCTAAATTAAAAGCACAAGTGTGTAAACTGGAGGAAAATTTGCAATTCAAACTTGCAGAAAGCAAGGAAGACACTACTCAGAGGTATAAAGTTCTGGAGCTGGAATTGAAGGCTGGCCGTACACAGATGGATATGGAACCAGGAAAAGCTGCTGCTATTGAGGAAGAGAGAATAAAGTTGAGTTACAAAGATAAGAATGTTGGGCATTATATTGTACAGTGTGATGACCTACAGTATGAGAGCTTACAAAAAACTATTACTGAGGAAAAGGGGATTGGTGTTTACCCAAACAAGAGTAAAGTGTTTAAGTTGTCTTCAGTGGCGTAACTAGGAGAGTCTGGGCCCCACAGCAGATTTCTGCGTGGGGCCCCCTTCTTAAAAAATATATATACATATTTGGCGCCAGTTGGCATATCCATGATTTTAATTGCAAATTCTTGCTTTGTGCAAGAATTCACAATTATGTCACTGCTTCTACACCAGAAAATTGGCATAGAAGCTGTGATAAATCTCCCCCATATAGAATTTATGTACATAATATACTTATACATAAAATATATACAAACCCTATATATACACATACATACAGTATAAACACACCATATACACACATACTGTATAAACATACACATAGCAAAGAAATCATGCATATAGTATATACACATCATACATCGTATACACACACACATATACAGCATATACAGACACACATACAGTATATATACATAATACATCATTTACACAGATACAGACACTCATACAGTATATACACACCATATCACTTACACACACAGATACAGACACATATACATATCATACATTATTTACACACAGATACATACAGTATATACACAGCATACATCATTTACACACAGTTACAGACACACATACAGTATATACACATCATTTACACACACAGATACAGACACACATACAGTATATACACATCATACATCATTTACACACACAGATACAGACACGCATACAGCATATACACATCATTTACACACAGATACATACAGTATATACACATCATACATCATTTACACACAGATACATACAGTATATACACAGCATACATCATTTACACACAGATACAGACACACATACAGTATATACACAGCATACATCATTTACACACAGATACAGACACACATACAGCATATACACATCATACATCATTTACACACAGATACATACAGTATATACACATCATACATCATTTACACACAGATACAGACACACATACAGCATATACACAGCATACATCATTTACACACACATATACAGCATATAAATACACACACTCATAAATATACTTACCAGAAGATGTATCCTCTCTGCAGCCCTTCGATGCTGGTTTGTGCTGCTCGGGAACTCCCTCCTCCTGGGGCCTGGTCTCTCTGCTCCTCAGACCCCGGGAGCCCATAGTTCTCTGCCTGGCCTGTGTTACCTGCTGTCTCCCTGGGGCTGCTGCTTCCTCGAGGTCCCAGAGGCTCAGCAGCACTGTATAGTACAGCAGCACTGTGTGCACACAGTACAGCAGGGCAGGGAGCAGCCCGGGCCTCGCTGCTGCTGTATGAGCACTGGCCGGGAGAACAGTACTCTAAGGAGGAGAGCCGGGTGCAGGAACTCTCGGGGACTTAGAGCGTACGGGACCGCCGGACCTGTGCCAATGTATGTGGCAGGGCAGGGACCATCATCCACCTCCAAAGTGAAGTTGTGAAGTCAGGAACGGGAGCGCGGGCCCCTGGACACCCGGGCCCCGTAGCAACCGCTACGGCTGCTACGGCTGTAGTTACGCCACTGGTTGTCTTCCTCTTCTTGTCCTAGCGCTGGTGCTATCAAAGGCTTGAAAAGTCAGACTCCACCTTCATACAACAAAAAGCTATATAATAAAACTAAGAAGCCAAAATTAAATGTAAACCTACAGGCTGTTGAAGAGGTGAAACTGTCTCCTATAGTTTTGGAAAACAATGGAGTTAAAGAGCAGATAAAAGGCAAGTTTGAGAAGTCTAAAAATGTCCAATACTATAAGTGTTGTGATCTGGCCAATAAGGTCAAAGTACATCCAAAGCCAAGGACAAGAGTCATTAAGAGTGACCAGAGGTATGTTGTCACAGCCCTTAAAATGCCTAATCCAATGGTGGATGTTGTCTCCATGTTATCCACAAAGCACAAAAAGAAACTAGACTTGAAAATAAAAGGTGAATTACAAGCTTTACATCCTGATGCAGATGTGAAGAAGAAACAGTTGAAATGTAGAGTTTCCATGTCCATAACAAAAAGTAATTGTGAAACTGAACCGTGTTTCTTCACAAACAAAAGTAAAAGATGGTTGAGAATCATTGTTAATGTTCAGTCTGAGAACTTCAACAAAGAAACAGAAATGCAAAGAACCAGGAAAAGTAGAATGACAGGAACTTGGAAGATGAGACCACCAGACAAGATGTGCCCTACAGTTGAGAAAATGTGGACAGACATTGTACATATTAACTTGAGTGAAAAGGGACGTCGTCATTGCATGTCTTGTCCCAGGGTCGCTCACCCCATAAGTGGTGAGCTGAGGGGGAGGATATGTAAGAGTGTGAACCTAGGGGGCGCTGGAGAGCGACCCACAACCAGGGTTGAAAAGGACCTTGACCACTCCCATCCCTGGCCAACTCCAGAGGGAGAGCTCACAGCAAGCCAGTGCTGTGTGTCCTGCAGTCAGCAGGAGGACTTGGGACCAGTTGGAGACAGACAGGTGGTCTGTCCCAAGAGGACTAGAATCCAGTAAGGACATTGTTTTGTTTGAGCTCACTGAGAGCCAGAGTGCTGAGGAGGAACCCCAGCAGTGTTCCTTGAACCTAGAAGGGAGTTAGGGTTCAAGAAGTGAGGTAGTGCCCTAAGTAGAGGCTAGGCTGTTTGTTATTTTTTGTTCCTGTACACTTAAAGGGTCAAAAGACTCACTAGAAGTTGTTTTACATACCTGGAGGTGTATAGTTTCTATTGTCCATGATTTATGGGGTTTTTACTATTATTTAAGCCTTTTAAAGTCACTTGAAAACTGAGTTGACCCTCAAAATGTGAGTTTTAGCGATTTCATAAAAATTAGAGAAATTGCACCTAAAGTTCTCAGACTCATAACATCCGAGAAAAATGAGAGGACACTTATCATAAAGCAGGATGTAAAGCAGGACATAAAGCAGGACATTTCATCAAAAAGCAAGCATTCCAGAAATGTTAGTTAACAAGGTAACTTCCTGGAAAGCAAATCATTCCAAACTTTGAAAAAAAAGACATTTTCTGAACTTTTGCCACATGTTAATTTTTTTTTCTGAACGAAGCGCAAAATTTGTCACTTTTACAACTAACATGAAGTACAATGTGTCACGAGTAGAGATGAGCGAGCACTAAAATGCTCGGGTGCTCGTTATTCGAGACGAACTTTTCCAGATGCTCGAGTGCACGTCTCGAATAACGAGCCCCATTGAAATCAATGGGAGACCCGAGCATTTTTCAAAGGGACCATGGCTCAGGAATAAAATGTGTTATTTAATTGAAAAAGAATGTCTTCCCTGATAAGTGGATCACGATGTAAGCAAAACACTGCAATTCCTATTTTCTTTCTTCCCTTGTTTCCTGTTGCGTATATTATCCTCCCGACAAGTTTTTAACATATTTTGAAGAACAGTGAAGAATAGAATAAAACAAGTGAAACACACACAGGATGATTTAAGTGGAAAAACGGCAAGTGAAAAACACACAGTGAAGAAATAGATTGACAGATGTTTCTGCACATTCTGCTTTACTTGTCGGGGTGATAACGCCCTGTCCCGGGATCTCCGCCTCCTCTTCTTCCACACTAAAGTCTCCCGTCCCCGTGCCTGCCCGATGGTCTGTTCCTTCTCCCCCCGTGCCCTGCCCGAATGGTCCTGTCTCCCTCCTCCCCCGTGCTGCCCGATTTCTTCTCTCCCCCCCGTGGCTGCCTGAAACATGTGTCTGCCTCCCCGTGGCCTGGCCGATGTCCTGTCTCCCCCGTTTCTGCCCCGATGGCTCCCCCGTGCCTGCCCGATAATCTGTCTCCCCCCCCCGTGCTTGGCCTGATGTCTTGTTCTCCCCCCCGTGCCGGGCCCGATGGCTTGTCCCTCCCCCTTTGCTAGCCCGATGTCTGTCTCCACCCCGTGCTGGCCCTGCCCGATTCTGTCTGCCCCCGTCCCTGCCGATGTCTGTTCTCCCCCCCGTGCGGCTGAAATGTCTGCCCTCCCCCGTGCTGCCCGATGTCCTGTCTCCCGTGCTTGGCCCGATGTCTCCCCGTGCTGTGCTGCCCGATATCTTTCTCCCCCCCGTGCTCGGCCCTGATGTCTGTCTCCTCGCCCCCCGTGCTGTTGCTTCTGCCCGATGTTCTGGTCTCCCCCGTGGCCCTGGCCCCGATGGTCTTGTCCTCCCCCCGTGCTGGCCCGATGGTCCTGTCGCCCCCGGGCTGGCCGCTGGCACGATGTCTTCTCCCCCGTGCTGCCTGATGTTCTGTTCTCCCCTCTCCCCCGTGGCTGGCCCGATGTCATGGTCCTCTCTCCCCCTGTCACCCCCGGCGTGCCCCTTGCCCGTGTCGTCCTCCCCCGTGCTGCCGATGTCTGTTCCTCCCCCTCTCCCCCCCCGTGCTGCCGATGGCTGTCTCTCCATCCCTCCCCGCCGTGCCCTGTGGGCGGCCCGATGTCTGCCTGTCCCCCTTCTTCCCCGTTTGCTGGACCGATGTCTCCCCTGCTGCTTGATATGTCCTCCCCGCTGCCCGAAATGTCCTCCCTGCCGGCCTGATGTCTCCCCCTGGCTGCTTTTGATGTCTCCCTGCCTTGCTGCGCTGCTGCCGTTTCCGCGCCCGTAATCCTTCTTTCCCGCAAGTAGCATATGTGCTCGAATATCTGTAATCGAAGAAGCTTATTCTCACTGTAGTTCCTTTCACTGTCTTTTTCACTTTAAATGATCCTGTGTTCCAACTGGGTGTCATCACTGTTTTTTTTATTCTATCTCTACTCATTGTTCTTCTTTCCTTGTGTTTTTTTTTAATTAGAATGCGAAAAAAAAAAAAATGCCCTCGATCTCCGAGCGGGAAATACTCGTCCGAGCAAACGAGGCCCGTTTCGAGTTACCTTAATCTAATAACTTCGAACCGACCATACAACCTCACTGGCTCGGGACGAGTAACTCGCGTTCATCTTCTAAAGTTCACGAGTTAACCAATCTCCAAATCACCCTGGATATATTAAAGCATTCCGAAGTTTAATAACAAATCTATTGTGACACATTTTAGATTTTAAAAAAAATAAAATCAAGCCTGTCATTATGGTTCAATAGAATACAGCTCATTGGAGATAAGGGATTAAAAGGTACATCTACTCATCCTGCGTTCAGGCATGAATCATTCAGTAGCCTTGTTAAAAAAAAAAAATCCAATATAGACCTATATGCACATTTTTGTTTCCATGGCTTTCTTCCATCTAAAAATCAACTATTTGTAAAAATTTATCTAATCACCTGAAAAACCGGAAACAGCTGCGCGGATTTTGTAGTTTGCCCTGTTTTCCTCAGCAGTTTCCTGTAATTAACCTCAACGCACAGCACAAAGAAGTTCCCATCGAAGACAAACAGCCAGCTATGCCCCTTCAGAACTTTAGATATATCATAATCCCCATGCTTCTCTAATGTTTTTAGCTCTTACAGATTGATATGAATTTTGCAACACCGAACATCCCAGAGTTTTTGGTGTCCGTGGTACAGTATACTATTCAGTACCCCAGAAGAATAATTTTGAAGAACATTTTCTATTTTGTTAAAGTCACCCCTAACTGCTCTATTGAATAAAAAAGAAATATTTAAGGTTTGAAAAATCAAAGTAAAGACTAAAATATATGGGTCACATACATATCAACCTTAAACTTTGTTTGACTTATCCTAGAATTTTAATAAAAAATAAATTGTTGCATGAACATCTTCAGTGTGTTCCATATATATCATCTAATTGCCTTTAAATTTTTCATTTCATTTTTTTCTCCGATCTCACTAATACCTTCAAATGTGATTCCATTTTAATGTGTATTAAAGTTTTTAAATAAAAGCACAATGAATCTTTTGCTGTATTATGCACAAAGAAGATGGTGCTGATGGGGCGAAGTCTGTGCTAAAGCAAATGCCCGCGGGCAGGAGCCTACAAGAACGGCGGTACGGTGTATAAAATGTGCACTGGCCTCCGACCGGATGATGGTGTGCAGTTCTGGATCCTCACAACCTTGAACCATTTATGAAACACGGGCTATTGTGGTAAAAGTGGGGAGTTCCAATGAAATTCGCTCATGTCGATAGTTTTATACACAGGCCAATGAGATGTTTACATCCAGGGCCGCCGCGGTCTGGTCCCCTGGCCCAACCCCCAATCCCCGAACTCCCACACCCATCACCCACAATCCCAACGCCACCCATACTACACACCACCACCCTCCCCCCCCCCCCACCCCAGCTTCATTCACACCACCTCCACCCACCCAGCCTACAGTACCTAAACCTTTTCCATACACCACTACCACCGCTTAAAATTCCCCCTACCCACCACCGCCCCCCCTATCTTCTTACGCCGCGATTATTGCAGGCCCATCCCCCCCTTTCCCCCACTACAACCCAGCCCCCCGACCCCCTTAAACCCCGAAAATCGATTGTCCCGACTAGGACCTCCTTATTAACACCGTAACCCCTCACCAAGCGCGCCTGCCTCCCTACCCCACACTCCCTTAACAACAATACCCCCTCACAACTTTCTTCTTCCCCTTCCACTTTCCCTCAATCCTACTAACCCATCCCAAACCCCCCCACCCCCCCACTTACACTCTTCCTCCCCACCACCTCCCCATTCACCCTACACCCACACCCCCTTCCCCTTCCCCCCCCCCACACACCTCCCCACCCTTCCTCAACCTCGCCTCCCCCCCCCCCCTCTCGCCCCCCTCTTCCCTACCCCCCCAACGGCCAACACACCACCCCACTTCGCACCATCACCCCCTTCCCCCCCCGCCCTAGCACCTCCCCCCACCCATTTCCTCCATCTGAATCTTCTACGCCCTCCCACCAACTAAAGATCCCACCTTCCCCCACTCCAACAACCACCTTTTCAACAATCCCCCTACAACCCTCGTTTTCTCTTTTTTTTCCTCCCCCCCCCCCCTCCAACCCCTCCCCCCCCCACCTCGCACCCTATCCATTTCCCCACCACCTCCCAGACCCACCCACCACACCGTCCACCCTACGCCCCCTCCCCATACTGCCCAACCCTCGCCCGACCCCCCGTGCCTCCCATCACCGCGTCCCCCATACCAACCCCCCTCCCGCCCCTTCTTCCCGTTCCTTCACCGCTTCCCGGCTACCCTGACCACCCATTTTCGTCACCGTTGTTCCACGATAGGTTCCCCAACCCACCCCACCCCCAACAGACACCTCGACCCACCCCCCCAACCCCACACTCCACCCACCCCACTATTCAACCACGCCAAAGCCGCCCTGTTCATTATCCGCCCCACAACCGTTCGCCTTCCCACCCACCACTTTCCCCACCCCAACCCCCCTTACCATTTTTTTCCCCCCCCCCCCCTCTCCCTTTCTCTTCATCACCCCCCCTTCCTTCCACCCTTCTTCCCGTTCCACACCTTCCACGCCGCCCCCCACTTTACACCCCACCCATCCCACCAACCAATTTTCCCCTCCAACTTTTCCCCCCAACCCCAACTCCCCTTCCAACTAACCCCCCCCACACCCCACCCCAACCCACCCACATTTCCAACATACCTCTTAGCAAAGCGCACCCGTTATTTAAGTCATCATCCCCCACAACCTCTCTCCAAATGTCGCCAGATCGTTATCTTTAAGAATGCTTTGCTCAACACTTCCCGTCCGTCCCTCTCACCTCACCCAACCATCCACACCAAAAAAACGACACCCCTCAACCCCCCAAACCCAACCTACCAGGACAACTATCTCCTAACATTCTGGTCTGCTACCCCACATTCACCCCCCCACACCTCCCCACTTTTTACACCACCCCCCCCACACTTTGCGCTAACTCTCCTACTACTCCCCCCCGCCCCCCCAAAAAACCCAGCCCCCCGGCCCCGGACACTCATACCCCCTGCAGGCGACCACACACCCGCACCCCCCACACCTCACACTCGCCCCCCCCCCCAATACTAACCCCACCTCCCACTCCCCCTCACCCATCCCCCACCCTCCTCCTTCACCCCCCACACTTTCACCTCCGCCCCCCCGCCCGACTTCCTCTTTTTTCAACCCCACCCATATCCACTCTACCCCCCCTCCCCCGCAACCGACACAATTCCCCCTTTCCCCACACCTTTCCAAACAAACCCCTACAAAACCCACGACACCTCCCCCCTCACCCTTTTGCCCGCAACAGCGTTTCCCACCCTCACCTCCTCCCGCTGGCTTACCATCCAACCACCACCCCTCAGAAGTAATCACCACACAACCGACACCATTACCCTCCCTTCCCCCTCCTATCTCCAACTGCTCTAAACAATCGGCGGAACGAACCCCCCTTATGATTTGCTTCAATGACGGTTATAACGCACCATTCTTCCCCCAACGGCCACTATATGTGAGAAGCCACCCCCCTTCCTCTGCTGCCCTTCTCCCGACATTCCCACACCAAACCCCCCCCCAAACTCCACCTGATAACTCCCTAACAGGCCGTACCCGATAGCATTCCACTGCCCACTTGGGTATGTCGATCCAATCAACTCCTTCACCAACCTACTCAACCCCCAACCACTTCCTTTCCCCCACCCCCCAAACCTTTCTCCCACCATCCCCCCACCCCACCCCCTCATCCTCCCCACTCCCCCACCCGGCCCTCTTTTCCTCACTCCCCTCCCCCCCCGCACACCCATCTACCCGCTCCCTTTCCTCCCCCCCCCCACACCCCCACACCCCCCAACACCTCCCTCACCTCCACCCCCCGTCCCCTCTCTTCCTTCCATCTACTTCCCCTCCCCCCATTTCCACAAAGTGCCCATACCTATGAATGTGTACACCCCCCCAAACCCACCCCACACACCAACACCCCCCCCCCCCTCCCCCTACTTCCAAGCTCCCAAATACACTCCAACCCTTTCTTACACCAACCCTTCCACACAGCCACCTTCTACCCCCCCTTTGCAGGCATATACATTCCCCCCCAAAAACACGCATTCACCCCCCCTCGCAAAGCAGCCCATTCACCCCACTACACCGACATCAGGGGGGGCAAACACAAGTAAAAGAGATTTTGAACTCTGTACCAACACAAAATTCATCACCCCCCCCCCTGAAAATAACTATTCCCGTGACACCCGCCGCCTTCACCCCTTCTTACGCGCAATTTCCGACGCCCAGAACGGGTAATATACAGGTCAGGTCAAGCAGATATACACAGGTCAGGTCAAGATCAAACGGGTAATATACAGGTCAGATGAAGTACAATGTGTCACGAGTAACCAATCTCAAAATCACCTGGATATATTAAAGCATTCCGAAGTTATAATCAATTATTGTGACACATTTTAGATTTTAAAAATCAAGCCTGGTCATTAATATGAATACAAGCATTGGAGATAAGGGATTAAAGGTAATCTACCATCTGCTTCAGGCATGATACATCAGGAGCACTTACTAACAGATCCATGCACTATAACTTTTTGTTCCATGGCTTCCTTCCATCTAAAATCAACTTTTAAAATTATGCTAATCAGCCTGAAAAACCCCTGGTGGTATTGCCTGTTTCCTCAGCAGTTCCTGTAATCTCACTGCAGCACAAGAAGTTTCAGCAAACAGCCAGCAGCCCTTCAGATTTAGATTTAAATAAATCCCAATGCTTTCTTAATGTTTAGCTTACAGTTGATATGGAACAATCCCAGAGTTTTGTCGTGTAAATACTAGTCAGACCCAGAAGAATAATTTTGGAACATTTTCTATTTTTAAAGTCACCCCTAACCTGCTCTATTGAATAAAAAAGAAATATTTAAGGTTGAAAAATCAAAGTAAAGAACTAAAATAATGTGGTCACATACAATATGCAACCTTAAGCTTTGTTGACTTATCCTATGAATTTATAACAAAATTGTTGCATGGAAAATCTTCAGTGTGTTCCATGATATATCTAATGCCTTTAATTTTTTCATTTATTTCTCCTCACTAATACCTTTCCAAAATGTGATCCATTTAATGTGTATTAAGTTTTTAATAGACAATGATCTTTGCTGTAAAATGCAACAAAGAAATTCTGAGGAAAATTGTGCTAAAGCAGCCAAACTTAAGTATAAATATGATTCCCTTATTCTGGATCCTAACACATTTATAAGGTGAAAGTTGAAAAATGTTCAGAAATTACTCTCAATTTGATTTTATAATCAATGTTTTCACTCTTTCTTCTATACGTTTTTAACATCATTGCAAAATATACGAAACTGACTATAGCACTATGGATTCTCATCAGATTGCTCCATTGTAGATTTCCTTTAAGGTGATTGTCTAGCCAGTTGTTTGTTTCCGATCCTATCCTACGGGATATAATTATTAAAGTCTACAGTTTTAAGAAAAGCATACAGCAAGCTTCATATTCACCTATGAGAAATTTAATAACAAGAATGTCAGTGCTTTCTGCACTATAACCTGCCGGGAACACTAAACTCTTTGGGTTGTAGTCAACCTTACCAAACTTTTTAAAATAAATGCATCCTATTGCATAAAGTATAATAAATAATTGCATCTGTGTGCTGGTATATGAATTGTATTCAGTGTAACTATGTGTGCAAAGTGATGCAAATATTTACATGTTACATATGGAAAATAAAACTATACCATGAGGGATCTTGCGTTTTATTCCAAAGTATAGTCCAAGAATAAAATGAATTTTTTCTCCAGCACTCAATAAATGAATCTATAGATGGCAGCACTAAATGCCCAGTGCTCGTTAACTCAGGTCGTCACTTCCTCTCATCTCTCTACCATACCGATCCCCATTGAAGTCATGGGAGACTGTGAGCATTTTCATCACCTGAAAGACCATTGAAATGAACACGTTCAGAAGAACACATCATGTTCAGATGTTTTCACTAAGAACACTTGAAGACATAACCATTGCATGTCACTGCAAAGAACACGCTTGCCCGAACGTGTTCTTCACAGTAGTGGTGATAGAACATATGGTGAAAACCAATTGCCGATGTATAGAGAACATGACATGGAAACATCTCTGCATGTGTTCTTCACACTATTGTCTCGTTCATCACACTCATCGTGACCTCCGTTCGTCACGGTTGTCTCGTTTAGTTACAGCAGTACAACTCTGCAATGTTTCTTCCCCGGTTTCTCAGGGTAGTGTCTTCTCTTAATGATCCTGTGATTCACTCGTGGTTTACTGGATTGTATCCGGTATTCTTCACACTGTTGCTGCATGGTTTCGTTAGTAAATGCTTCGATCTCGGCCGGCGAGTACTCGTCCGAGCAACGAAGTCGTTTCGAGTACCTAATATCGACGTGATACTCGTCATCCTAAGCTCGAACCCAAGTAACTGCTCGTAATCTCCTACAATACGGACTGAACCAGGGTGTACTGTAATTCCATTACAATTAAGATAAACGGTCATTAACAACAATAATACAATCTGAGCTTTTTGTCATATTCCAATTGCAATATTACCTTTGTTTCAGGTGACTTTTCAGAAAAAAGCTTCATAAATAATTTTACCATTATATCCATTGTATATAGCATATGTATAGCTTCAACTGCTCCAATTTTGCTGTTTTCCTGTACCTAGTGATAGACCTTGCTGCTAGTTGTGCCTCCCATGTACAACATTAGAGAGATAGGAGTTCCCGCGTGGCCATCCATCGTATCTGCAGTATGGAGGGCATGCTTTTTTCCAGTATGTATAACTGTACACAGCAGTCCTCCCAGATGGACGCAGCGCCTCTACCATCATTAAGACTTATCATTAATATCATATTAAGATCATGCTTTATCTCGTTTAACCCCATTTTAAACAAAAAACCAATACAACTAAAAACCAACCTCACAATAACTCTGGACCAGCACTAATGCTTTGGACCCTACTTAACATGTGGATATACTGGCACCAATCAGTGTATATGCTTGGACATTTTAATATGGTTAGTTCTCCCTAAAGGTTCAACACCATGGGTTGTGAATACTACTGTACACGAAAGATTGTGAAATTAGTAATTGATTATTCTGAATATATCCATCCAGTCAAGTCTTACACCTCTCTCTCTATTGTTGGCACCTCCAAAGTTGTTCCGTGCAAGCTCCGCCCCCCTTTTCTGTAGCCCCCTCCTATAGCGCTGCTTTTTTTCTGTTTGTCTGTCCTATAAGAAAAGGGGCTACAGAAAAGGGCACTTTATAATACCCCATCTTTGCTCTATAGCTCTATCTATGATTTTCCACTATAGATAATAAAAAATTCTATGTAAATTTTTGCGTTTAACTAAATGCACCTACTTTTACCATACAAAAAACCTGGGAAGCGTATTACTTAAGTATATACTCGATAAAATAGCGAATAAGTCCAGTTTTTAGCACACCTTTTTGCTAAAAGTCAAACTCGCTTATTACTCGGGTAACAAAATAATAAACCTTACACTAACTCCCATTTTTCCGACGGCCCGGACAGCTCCTCTTCATCTTCATCTCCGTGGACGCGCCTCTTGTCTGTCTTCAATGCCGCGCTCGGGGCCGTGACCAGCATCCGTGCCGGCTCACCCTAGGCAGACAGAGGTGGCCAGCTGCGACCTTCCCCCGGACCGCGGCAATAAGATGAAGAAGAGCTTTCCGGGCCCTCGGAATGGTGAGTAGTACTGTTTATTTTTTTTTTCACCGAGCATACAGAGGGGCTTGCGAGGGAGATTATATATAAAGAGGGCTTGGCAGGCTGTATATCACAAGGGCTGGCAGGCTGTATACACAAAGGATAGATACTGTGGATACAGGATCTGTCAAGCTGTACACAAAAAGGAGCGTAGGCAGCTGAAAACAGGACATGCACTAAAGGTACGTGGCAGCACTAATACTGGTCGGAGGGCCTGTGAACCCAATGTCATTTCCCACCACCCCGTGCTATAACATACGGCAGCAAATATTTTTTTCTTTTTCGGTGGTGGGAATTAACATAAGGTACCCCCATCGGAACCTGAATCTGGAATGACCATCCTACTTAAGGATCGGCGGCTTTAAACGCATTGAGTATAATACCGCGTATAAGGCGCAAGCTGTATGAGAATGACTAGTTTGATCTACATTATAATAATGATGTCGCAGACATGGCTCCCCTCATCTCAATGAATTTCCACCCCATGGAAGTCCAGCTCCACGCTGCTCCTATATGAATTCCACGACAGCTGCATCCATTAATGATGCCTCCAAACACGAGCCCCCCATTAATGTCTACACCCCATAGACATGTCCAATTAGACCACCCCGTTTAAAGAATTCCACCCGCAAAGCCCCCCTTACTTGAAATGTTTTTACATTGAGAGCCCCCATTTCAATAAATGTTCGAGGTCAGTCAGCAGGCCCTCTTTTAAGAAATGTCACAGTCCGAGACCCCATTTAAAAGTCTTTGAGCCCCACTTAAGGTTGCATAGGCCTCTGTTTAAAAGAAATGTCACGTCAGAATTCAACCTCTCTCCCCATATATGAAATTTCCAAAACCACAGCAAAGCCCCTTAGGGAAAAAAACAACAACCATTATGACAGTCACATGGCCACGATACCACCCACCACTATGGGTGTGCAGGCCGCAAGCTAGAGATGAAGTATGAACCGAGGGAAAGGAAGCCGGATGTAAGTATTGGGAATTTTTTTTAAAGTTGCCAGCTATTTGTAGCATTTGTGATGTAGTTCAGGTGTCGGTACAATAGCCCCTGATACTTAACCCTCCATGGCCTTTCATCCAGGTTATGTTAGGACCCTAACCATAGCAGTCATAGGTTTTCACCTAAATTTACATAACACTATACGATATTCACATTAAGTATTTACTACTTTGCCGACATTATTTTTAACCGTTTAATTCCTGTTTCCATTTTGTTAAGAGTCATAAAAGCTTATTGCAAAATGATTAAAAATTTTTTTGTTTCATAAGTCCTTGAGCAACAAAGAATGAATTGTATACATTCCTTCCCCAAATTTAAATAAATGTGTCTTCAAATCCTTAATATTCATGCTTTTCTTCTTTATTCCTCCATCAGACTTTGATTCCTTTATATTTCCCCAAAACTTTTCATAAGCATAATGAAAAACATTTTTCGTCATTCTCTTACCAAACTTTTTAAAATAAATGCATCCTATTGCATAAAGTATAATAATTGCATCTTGTGTGCTGGTATATGAATTGGATTTAGTGTACTATGTGTGCAAAGTGATGCAAATATTTACAGTGTACAATATGGAAAATAAAACTATACCATGAGGGATATTGCTGTTTTATTCAAAGTATATCCAAAGATAAAATGAATTTCTCCAGCACTCAAAATAAATGAAATCTAGAGATGAGCGAGCACTAAAATGCTCCAGTGCTCGTTACTCAGGTCGAACTTTTCCCGATGCTCGAATGCTCGTATCGAATAACGATCCCCATTGAAGTCAATGGGAGACTGGAGCATTTTTCACTGAAAGAACACATTGAAATAACACAGTGAAGAACACATTGCAGATGTTCCATACATCTGCTAACTTATACGAAAGACACTCTTGCCCGAACGTGTTCTTCACTAGTAATGTTGAAGAACAATATGTGTGAAAGACCACATTGCCGATGTATAGAAACATACATGGAAACAATCTCTGCAATGTGTTCTTCACACAGATTGTGCTTCACACACTCTGTGACCTCCGTTCGGTCACGGTTGTCTTCCCGATTTAGCAGCTGTACAACATCTGCAATGTGTTCTTCCCCTGTTTCTCAGGGTGTTCTTCACTAAATGATCCTGTGTTTCACTGTGTTTACTATTTTCCTTGTATTCTTCCTGTTCTTCTGGTTTTTCGTTGTAAATGCTTCGATCTCGGCCGGCGATACTCGTCCGAGCACGAGTCGTTGAGTACCTAATAATCGGACGGTATACTCGCTCATCCTAATAATCCCAATAAACTTTAATCTCCTACAATACATGGGAACAGAAAACCGGGATGCATGTAAAAACACATTTTGAAGTACACAAATCCTGAGCTTTTTGTCATATTTCCATATTCAAAGTATACCTGTTGTTTCAGGTGACTTTTCAGAAAAAGCTATCATGAAATAATGTTTACCATTATATCATTTGTATATAGCATATTTATCAGCTTCACTATCTCCAATTTGCTGTTTTCCTGACCTAGTGATAGACCTGCTGCTATTGTGCCTCCCATGTACAACATGTAGAGAATAGGAGATCCGGTGCCACCATCTATCTGCAGTATGAGGGCATGCGTTTTTCAGTAGTATAACTGTCACAGCAGTCTCCCAGATGGACAGCATCCTCTAACCATCATTAAGAACTTAATAGCATTTAATATACATAAATTATCTTCTCTTATACCATTTTAACCCCCCAAGATACAACTAAAACCAACCTCACAATAACTCTGGACCAGCACTAAATAGCTTTGGACACCTACTTAACATGTGGATTAATGCTGCACCAATCAAGTGATATCTTGGACATTTTCAATTGTTATTTCCACTAAAATGGTTCAACCACCATGGGGTGTGATATACTACATGTACTAAGAATAATTGTGAAATAGTAATTGATTTATTCTGAATATATCCATCCAGTCCAAAGTCTTACACCTCTCCTCTAGTGTTGTGCACTCCAAAGTTTTTCCTGCAGCTGCCCCCTTTTCTGTAGCCCCCTCCTGATAGCGCTGCTTTTTCTGTTGTCTGTCTATATAAGAAAGGGGCTACAGAAAAGGGCACTTTATAATACCCCTTTTTCTATAGCCTATCTATAGTATTTTCACTATAAATGATAAAAAAAATTCATATTGTAAATTTTTGCGTGTAAGTAAAGGCACCTAATTTTACCATACAAAAAAACTGGGAAGAGTTATTGACTTAAGTATATACTCGAGTATAAGCCGAGTTTTTTAGCACAACTTTTGTGCTAAAAATTCAAAACTTGGCTTATACTCGGGTAAACAAAATAATAAACTTACAACTCACCATTCCGACGGCCCGGACAGCTCCTCTTCATCTTCATCTCCGTGGACGCGCCTCTTCTGTCTTCATGCCGGCTCGGGGCCGCGACAGCTCCGTGCGCACGGAGCTGCCGCGGACCTGCCCCGGACCTGCGGCATGAAGATGAAGATCAAGAGGAGCTGTCCGGGCCATCGGAATGGTGAGTAGTAAGTTTATTATTTTTTTTACCGGCTACAAGGGGCTGGCAGGCATTATAGATAAAGGGGCTGGCAGGCTGTATGCACAAAGGGGCTGGCAGGCTGTATACACAAAGGGGCTGGCAGGCTGTATACACAAAGGGGCTGGCAGGCTGTATACACAAAGGGGCTGGCAGGCTGTATACACAAAGGGGCTGGCAGGCTGTATACTAAAGGGGGCTGGCAGCTATATACTGGGAGGCTGTGACCAATTCATTTCCCATCCCGGCTTATACTCGAGTCAATAGGTTTTTCCAGTTTTTGGTGGTAAAACTAGGTACCTCGGCTTATACCAGGATCGGTTTATACTTGAGTATATACGGTATAAGCTTATGGAGAGAAATGCAGTTGATACTTTAATAATATGTCCAGCAGGCTCCCCTCATCAATGAAATTCCACCCTCACTAATGAAATGTCCAGCAACAGCTGCATCCCATTAATGAAATGTCCACAGAAGAGCTCCCCTTTAATGACCTCTTCATAACAGAGCCCCCCATTAATGACATGTCCACATTAGAGCCCCGTTTAAAGAAATGTCCACAGCAAAGCCCCCCTTTACTAAAATGTTTACATTAGAGCCCCCATTTAATGAAATGTTCACAGCAGAGGCCCTCTTTTAAAGAAATGTCTACATCTGAGCCCCACTTTAAAGGCTTGCCCACATTAGAGCCTCTGTTTAAAGAAATGTCCACAGCAGAGATTCACCCTCTCCCCCATTAATGAAATTTCCACAGCAAAGCCCCTTAGAAAAAAAACACACATTATGACATCACATGGCCACGATACCACCTCGTCATGGTGTGTGCAGGCCGGCAAGTAGAGATGAGTATGGACTGAGGGAAAAGGAAGCCGGAGGTAAGTATTGGGATTTTTTTTTAAAGTTGCAGCTATTTGTAGCATTTGTGATTATTTCAGGTGCTGTACAATAGCCCTGATACTTACCCTCCATGGCCTTCATCCAGGTTGATTTAGGACCCTAACACATAGGTCCATGGCAACTGGTTTGCTTACATAACATATTACATAACACTTTACATATATATTCACAATTAAGTTACTTGCGTAACAATTATTTTTACCTTTATATTCCTTTTTCATTTGTTAAAGAGTCATAAAAGCTTATTGCAAAATTATAAAATCTATTTTTGTTTATAAAGATCATGAGCACAAAGAAGATATACATTTCCCCAAATGTAAAATAAAATTGTCTTCAAAATCCTTAAATTCATGCCTTTCTTTAATTCCTCACATTTGATTCCTTTATATTTCCATAAACTTTTCATAGCATAATGAAAAACATTTGTTCTCGCATCACAGACTTACATAATACTTTATTAATTTTTGGTACCCCAAGTCAGTAACTTATTGTTCAGTAGAAGTCCTTTGATCTTGCAGCAGATCTTAAATGTTTTGTAAACTTCAGGATAAATCCCGCCGCTGTTGTTCTGTATCCGTAAATACTGACCCAATCTTTTTACACTTCCCATTATATAAAGTAATGACTCAGATTTTGTGTTATTTTTAGAGATAATAACTAGAACATGCATTCAATTACCATTTTATATTGCTAGTCATTCTAGATGAAAAGCTTTCATTTTTATTGTATAAAATATGATAAATAGAAAAATAACAGTATAAATGAAAATTTCACTATTTCTGTGTTTGGAGGTTTATATTTGCTGAGTACATGCTGCGTTTCATTTTTCATGCTGCTATTTTATTTTTATGCCAATATGTTTTAATGCCAAACAAATGTTCAGGCAATAACATATTTTGTGTCCTACAGAACTGCGAAGAGAAGGCTCCAGTAGGACTATTGCACATTATTATTTTATGTATCACATCAGAAATCTGCCACCTATATTTTAATCACATACAGCTATTATTTGCCTTTTTAGTTAAATGTTATTTCTGGAACACTTTATTCTAACTGAATGTGGTTTAAACAATATTATTTGGTTTAAACAATATTATTCAGCATTACTTTTATACATTAAGAAAACTTTAAAGGGAAGCAGGGACACTTACTCATAGATCCAGACACCATGACTGTGGTAATCTTATATTTGTTATCCATGGCCTCCTTCCTTCTAAAACCAACTTCAAAAAGTTGGTGAAGATCGTCGCACCCCATGACGTAATCGAGGGGCGGTGATTGGTTGCCATAACAGCAGACCCGAGGATGTCTTGTTTTAATCCATTCATTCCAATGTGCAAATTGTGGATCAATCAGACATCCTAGGGTTTAAGTACCCTAGGGGGTCTGAAAAATAGTAAAAATAAAAATAAAAAAAGTTTTAAAAATTGTATTAAAAAAACCATAAGAATGCAAATCACTCCCCTTTCCCTAGAAGTCATATGAATATAAATAAACAGTAAAAACCATAAACACATTAGGTATTGCCGTGTCTGAAAATGCCCATTTATCATAATACAGGCAGTCCCTGGGTTACATATAAGATAGGGTCTGTAGGTTTGTTCTTAAGTTGAATATGCATGTAAGTCAGAACTGTATATTTTATTATTGTAATCCCAGCCAGAACTTTTTTGGTCTCTGTGACAATTGGATTATAAAAATGTTGGGTTGTTATAAGAATCAGGATTAACACTAAAGCTTCATTACAGACGCCTGTGATAACTGTTACAGCTGCTTATTGTAGCCTAGGACTAAAGTACAATAAATTACCAATGTCCAGTGGTCCATTTGTATCTAGGGGTCATATGTAAGTCGAGTGTATAATAATTGGGGCACACAGTGAAAGCCGTAAAATCCAAGCCCAAAAGAAAGCAACACAAATGCGTTTTATCACTATTTTCCCTGCATGTGGAATTTTTTTCCCATTCCCAGTATGTCGGACCTAAGAAGGGAAGCGCCAGTTTCATGATAACAGGCGCACGATCTTAGTGAATAGCCGCATGCAGCATTATAGACGGACAATGCACTTTTAGTGAACTTGAGTGACCTTGTAAGTAAATGTGCCCCTATGTCCTTCATATTTCTTGCTTAAAGGGATTGACCATGAATAAGGCAGCCCAATTACTTTGTAGGGTCATTAATAATGTGCTTATACTTGTAAACTTTCCCATTCTAGCAGTTCTGGGACTTCCTAGGATGTCATGTGTCTTTTGGCTCTTCTGACAGGTCAGGGGGCCATGGGCTACTGTATGCGGGCCCATCCATGAACTCTACTCCCATGTCACAGCTCCCACGCCTAGAAGGAGAAGGTATGAGTGACCCTATTAGGGTATTTAACTTACCCTTGTAAATGTTCTTATTTGTGGCCAGCCATTTAAAGTAAGATTTATGATTGTCCTTTTTTTGTCATTTTACAATAAGGGATCAGGATTTTGCAGGCAGTCTTAGAAATTAAAACTCTATGGGCCAGATTTTTCACTGTTCTGCGCTTAAGTGTAGTTATCACAGAATTATCACAAGTTCCCGGGTTACATACAAGATAGGGTCTGTAGGTTTGTTCTTAAGTTGAATTTGTATGTAAGTCGGAACTGTATATTTTATCATTGTAATCCCAGCCAGAACTTTTTTGGTCTCTGTGACAATTGGATTATAAAAATGTTGGGTTTTTATAAGAACCAGGATTAACAAAAAAGCTTCATTACAGACACCTTTGATAACTGTTACAGCTGCTTATTGTAGCCTAGGACTAAAGTACGATAAATTACCAATTTTCAGTGGTCCGTTTGTAACTAGGGGTCATATGTAAGTCGAGTGTTCTTAAGTAGGGGACCGCCTGTATAATAATGGGTTTTCACTGCATTTAACCCTGCAATGGAAAATAGCGCCCAAAGTAAAAAATGTCACTTTTTTGCCATTTAGAAAAATATAAAAAATGTTATAAAAAGTGATCAAAAGGCTGTACAGTCCTAAAAATGGTAGCATTGAAAATGTCATCAAAAGTCGCAAATTACGCTACCCACAGCTACTTATGTACACCGAAGTATGAAAAACTTATTAGCGCCAGAAATGGCAAAATAAAAAAATATGTTTTTTGTACAGGTGGTTTTACTTTCTTTAAATGTATGAAAACATTATAAAACCTATAAAAATATGTTATCCCCATGATCGCACCAACCCAAAGACATGGGTAGACATGTAATTTGGGGCACACAGTGAAAGCCGTAAAATCCAAGCCCAAAAGAAAGCAACACAAATGTGTTTTATCACTATTTTCCCTGCATTTGGAATTTTTTTCCCATTCCCAGATGTCGGACCTAGGAAGGGAAGCACCAGTTTCATGATAACAGGCGCACGATCTTAGTGAATAGCCGCATGCAGCATTATAGACAGACAATGCACTTTCAGTGAACTTGAGTGACCTTGTAAGTAAATGTGCCCCTATGTCCTTCATATTTCTTACTTAAAGGGATTGACCATGAATAAGGCAGCACAATTACTTTGTAGGGTCATTAATAATGTGCTTATACTTGTAAACTTTCCAATTCTAGCAGTTCTGGGACTTCCTAGGATGTCATGTGTATTTTGGCTCTTCTGACAGGTCAGGGGGCCATGGGCTACTGTATGCGGGCCCATCCATGAACTCTACTCCCATGTCACAGCTCCCACGCCTAGAAGGAGAAGGTATGAGTGACCCTATTAGGGTCTTTAACTTACCCTTGTAAATGTTCTTATTTGTGGCCAGACATTTAAAGTAAGATTTATGATTGTCCTTTTTTTGGCATTTTACAATAAGGGGTCAGGATTTTGAAGGCAGTCTTAGAAATTAAAACTCTATGGGCCAGATTTATCACTGTTCTGCGCTTAAGTGTAGTTATCACAGAATTATCACAAGTTACAACCATCTGAGATGAGTTGAGTTCCTGCCTCTTATTAATCACTTTACTTAAGGCGCAATTTTAGATTTGGGCTCTTACATGTGATCTCCCGCACCACAGCATGAGAGGCTTTTGCAGATTGTTTTGTAAATAGTTCATGAACAGAGGCTGCAGGTCATGTCTGTAGTGTCTGCTGAGCTCTGATGCTGGGGATAAGCTGCTCTGCACAAGAGCTCAGTGTTGCTTCTCAGTTTGCGCCACCTTCGGGCTGGAGTGTTTTTGTGCCCGTTTTTGCGTCCATCATTTAAGATTCATAGGGAGTCATTTATCTTAGGCTTTTTTTCTTATATTTGAGACATTTTTTTCCCATATTTGTGGCAATATTTGCAACTTTTCCACTTACCTGGTAAGGTTAGACGTGCAAGAATTTTTCAGTGCTACACTGTCTGGATGTGGACTATAAAGATAATGCAATTTTGGCACAAATAGGCTTCAAAGAGTCGCTAATAAACTTCCGTCTCAACCCAACATTTGTATGGAAAACTTTACAAGGGGTTGCAGAAGAGTGTGCAACATTTGTGCAACTTCTAAATGAAAAGTACCAAAACCCCCACAGCTGCCTTATATATCAACCGCTAAGATAAATAGTCCCAAACCTGGAATAAGCAAAAAAAAAAAGACACACACAAAAATCCAGAATAAAGATAAATGACCCATATGTTTTTTTTAAATAAAAAATTAAAACAATGCATTTGAAGGGATGCTCTCATCAGATACAACTTATTTTTATTTTTTTAAGGTGGGGACAGCAGCAGCAGGAAGTCAGTGTGTGGCACAATGACATGTTCTGGAGGTGGCCGCAACATGGTAGGCGACAGAAATTTGGGGAATACAGAACCCCAAAACTAGACACCCTGGGCTTTGAGAAAATATCACTCCACCAACTATGTGGAATTGACACCGATTTCGTAATATCAACTGTAGCATGCAATTTTCAGCTGATGGCACATGCGAAAATAATTAATTTTGTTTTACTGCAACCAGCAGGGATTTTACACTTTTAGACAATTAGATTCTGTGATTTTAATCCTTATTTAATTCCCTAATGAGCTGGAATAACATGGTTCCCAGAACCTGGTTGCACTATGCAAAAGTGAACACTTGGAACATTAAGTGATTCAGGAAACTCCTATGGTGACCTAAATCTCTTGCTTTAGTTTGGATGGTTTATGGTTCATTATTCTGTGAGGATAAAATGAATGTCTGATAACCTTTTTATAGACAAACTTCAAAGTATGGCAGTGTAGTCTCATTCCACTGTGAAGAAATCAAAGACGCTACCTGTGAATCATCTCTTCATGATGACTACTTATTCTAGATTATTTTCAGAGTCATCAGAGCATGTGCGAAATGTTGCAGTGCAATACTGTACAACTCGGATTTAGAAAATATCACAAGACTGCCAGAGGTTACATAAAACGAATGAAGTTTTTACATTTTTTCAACAGTCAAAACAAACTCACATATTGCGCCCAAAGTGGAAAATTTATTGGCATAACTCAAGTTACATTTGACTGAGCGTCAGTCCTCCGTACAGTCCAAAACATTCATGAATAAAACACAGCTCACCCACTACTCAATATAGTTACCTAGGTTCGCCTTGCATGCAAACACTTATCTGTGATTCAGGTATATATTAGAAAGATAGCATAGTAATCCATAAAAAGTAGAAAAATTTATGCAAATATAACCTTCCCGTCACCCTCACATGCCTTCCCTTTTCTCCTCCCTGAATTGCACCCCTCAGCAGAGGTATTTAAAGTTTCGCTCCTTGATGATAGCTCAACCAACCCCCTACAGTCAATTAACAAACTTGCCCTCTCATTGACATCAACCCACTGCAAGCAACTGAACTGACTACAATCCAACATTGTGATATCATATATGTTTCCCAACAGCGCCCGGACATGTGATATGGACCACGGCCATCTACTGCGTCCGTGTGTCTGTCCCTGGGATAAAATAATGGACAGATTAAAAGGGCCAGTAGCATTTGGCTCTCAATCTCTAATTGAAATTTTAAATGGAATATTTTGAATTCAAATCTTCAAATTTCACATGTGCCACAATGGTGGCCTCCTCTCTGTGGGTTTTGTGGACTCCTGCTGCTGCTGATGCCACCCCCACACTATGTATTGTGCGCTCTGTTGCTTTTCCCCTGTTGCTGTCAACCATGTTTGCTGCACCTGTGGGCTCCTGCTCCTGCCCGCCGCCCTCACCTCTTATCAATGTGCCCTTTGTGCCTCCTGTTTGCTGCTGCTGGATGCCAGCGTTACACGTTGTCTCCCTGGACACCCTGTATTTGTCATGATGCTGTTTTCACCCTCCAACGCTCTACGGCGTTTCAACTGTTTGGTTTAGTTTCCCCCTTGTTTCATCTGTCCAAGGATGAAAGCCTCACGGATTGATAATTAAAACGAGTGATCCAAACACAGAGGGATCAATATCCTAATTTCCTGGTCCTCTGTTTTGGATCACTCTCTGTGATTTTGTCGTTAGCATACTGATGAAAGCGGCCCTCATGGCCGAATAAGGGCAAAATGAGCAGTGATGTCAATGCAGATGACCCTGCCGACAGTCCCTCCTGCACTCTTTTGGGGTGTTTTCCTACTGTTATCCTACGTTTAACCGAACAGGTTTCTGTAGTAATCTATGGAATCATCCTGATGTCAGTTAAAAAGAGCGCACGTCTTTGATGTTATAGTGGGGATCTTGGCCCTCGCTCAGTCCTTTTCGAGCTGGCACAGACTTACCTTTCAGGCTGGCTTTCCCGCTTTCGCTGATTTGGTTGAAGTTGGGCCTATGTGTGCACAATGGCAAGCTGAAGCTGAGCGCTTTCAAAAGCGTTGCTGTCATGTGCAAGCCATCTAAAACACAGCATTTTTTTATTTGCGACCAAATCACGCTCCCGAGCATATGATTTGAGTTGCACAACTGTTTACAATAACCCTACAGGGCTCTCTGCAGCCAGGAAATGCTGTTTTTTAACCTGATTTTTTCATGATCGACTCGGGTCGAATCAATTTTTTCGAATATATTTCGCGATCGGGACAAACCAAATTTCACAAATTCCCCCATCTCTAACTAGCATACTTTGTAGCATGCCATCTGGTGCAAAGTTTATTATAGGTTTCAGATTTGAAAATTAACCCACAGTGCTAAACAGCATCATACAAGATTCTAAGGTCATATAATAGTTTTAACATATCCAATGTTCTTTAAAGAAGCTATAAATAAGAGCCACCAATAACTATTAATATTATACGTAGATTTATTATATAATACATAATTACTATCCTGTATAATAATTAGAGCATCCAGATATTCACAGCTGGTTATTTGTCTGTCAAGCTTTTTACAGTTAGTAGGTTTGATATGTTTAAGTTCATAAATATGAACATTCATTTTAATAATTTTCACTAATTGGTAACATTAATATAAGCACCATTCCAATGAGGTACCTTACAGATACGGTATTACATAATGCTATACACTCCAGGTAGATTTCTTTTCCTTAGGAGAAACAAAAGTCTTAAAACTCAGTCAACACACTTCTTATCATGCTAATGTCACTTGTCTGGCTTTGCAGGTTTATTTACTTGACAGCCAGTCAATCACTGCGGCTGTGTCACAGTTATATCCCTATGGATTGAAGAAACTCAGTCAATATGTGAGAGAACCATTGCTCCAAAATAAAGTTTTCTTGCAATTATTTAGAACATGTATTCAAGTATATTATGAGGTATTATCCATTACCACTGGTGCCTTGTGTTTATAATATACATGTGTGTCCCCTACTTAAGTAACCCTCCGCTTCCTACGACCCCGATTACAACGACCACTGGATATGGTAATTTATTGTTCACGTTTGTCCTAGCTACAATAATCACGCTGAAACAGTTTCACAGGTGTCTGTATGAAACTTTAGTGTTTACTCTTTGATTCTTATGACAACCCAACATTTTTTTAAAATCCAATTTTCACAGAGACCAAAAAGTTGCCTGTCATATGACTCCACATGTCTTAAAGAAATAAGCTTGCCGCACAACTTAGACATCTGACCACAACTATATCCCCTCAACCCTCTATGCAAACACTGTTTAAATGGATATGGGGAAATTTTGATGTTATCAATGTCTTTGGCATTGGTTTACCTCCCAAAGTGCAACGAAATCTAGATTTTTTCATGTTAGGTTAGATTCTAGGAGAGCATTGGCTAATTAACATTCAGAAAAGGAACATTTTACACACAGATGGGCAAGTCCATATCTATATGTATGTCACAAGTCGGTAAAGGGAGTATGAGAGGAACTCATGAGCTGAGCCCTCTCCGTACTGCTGCATATTGCTCCCTAGGGTTTTCTAGCGAGGGGCTAAATGGGTATAAGTTAAAACCAATCTCCCCCTTTCCATTGACGATAGGAAAATAAACCAATAAAAACATAAACATGTAGATTTGCTGCAGCTCAAAAATTACATATCTATTAAAAACTTTTTAATCTTTTGCAACCATATTTAAGATACCAAGCAAGCAGGCCGGCATCACACCCCGAGCTTGGCAGTGCCGGGCCCACTGTGCTGGCAGGGCCCACTGGAGCGGGGAAGCTGTGTCCCTAGCAGATATAATAATGATGCAGAGAGCATTCACCCTCCCATCATCAGTGCCTTTGCGTGTTTTTGCCCGGGTTCCTGCTGTATGAGAATGCACAGAGGAAGACAGGCTGACCAGACAGAGGCCAGCATGATGCTGAACTTGTCACCTCTGTCTGCAACGTGTATAGTGACCCCAGTGAACCCTATGTAGGAGGGCTCCGGAGACCAGCCTGGTAGGATTCGGGCAGGCCGCTGTCTGTTTCAGTACCTTTGCTGTCTTGGCCCATGACGTCATGTTCTCATCATGCCACTGCCTACCTCTTCTTTTGAGTCCATCCTGCAGATGTCTAAAGGGTTTGTGTCATTTCCAACACCCTACTGATGCCTGCCAACATTTTCTCCCTCCTAGAGTGTAAATTATTGCCCACTTTCTCCCTGCTATTTTACCCTGGTGCACCTGTTCTACCCTAACTACCTCTTTTTCCATGTATCCTTCCATTCACCGCCCTCCTATTCCTTTCAAAACATAACCCTGAAGGTGCTTCACACTGGGCTACATATATTAAGCTCTTTGCCAGTTTTCTGTCTGAATGTCGAACCATGCTTGCATTATATTTATAAAGTGTCTGCACCAGTTTTGTGTGCAGCTGCACATAACCACCAGCACCACAAATTCTCACAATAAAGGGGCGTTCCAGTTTACATAGTCGGACCCTCCACCACATTTATTACTGCAACACGACGAATGTGTTTTCACAGTCTTATTTATGCAGTGCACAAAAAAAGTTGGTGACACTTTCCCGCAGTTCCAGGGGGAACCAGATTAATGACGACCGTGCGGCAGTTTCGATAATTGTGCTCATCCTGCACACTCCCAGGCAACTGCCTTTGCACTACTTTTGATAAATTGTGGCCCACGGTTTTCTTTCTGCACATGAATTGTACTATGCCATAACCCCGCATGGTTTCAATTGTTTGGGCTGCTTAGAAAGAGTTTTTCTTTTTTCATTATTGCTAGAAGTGTAACAAGTGTGAAAAGGTAAAGTCATCTACGTTCCATCAATGCGACTACAGCGTCCTTTAAAAGCAGCAAAACCCAGTAACATGAAAATGTATGGTGGGTTAACTGAGGGGGCAAAAGTGGGCCGTGGGTCACTTCTCCCTACCAAATTTGGGAGCATAGTAAAGGGGCCATTTGAGGCACTGGCGCCATGGCCCTAACTTAAACCTGACCCAGCCCTGCCAGCAAGGTTTGCACAATCAGCTAGGGTCATGAGTGTGACCACTTCACTTGGGGCCCTCACTGCATAGGTACCTCTATCACTATATTCGTCACTCTGCCCCATTTGATAACCCCTTATGACCCCATAACAGGGGCCTACTGTATCTAATTTTTAATGTCCGCATTTCAACAAACCGATGTAACCTCGATGAATCCATGTGGTGAAAATGCGTAAAGGTGGAGGGATGCGGGGCATGTTTGATTTTTCTAGGGCAACTCTTGACCATAGGAGAGTGTATGGGCACCCTTTGATTTCCTCCTCACCTCCTATTCCTCCCCAGGAGGGACTATACTACTCCCGACCAGCGACCCACCAGAGTCTCTGTAACAGACCCCCGCCTTATGTTCAGTAGGCATATTTTCTACGGCATCTATGTATGTGTGTCTTTAAGGATCAAGAACTTTCTATCTGAGTATTTGTGGTGTCCATTGTTTGATCCCAGCTGATACTGTGACCATCCGGGCTGGCTGCACTGGATATGTTACTGTTTTTGATATCATTTAGATGTTTGGTTTTTAATGCATATCCAATAAAAAGTTATGAATTTTAGTTCTCACTGACTAGCTGTATCGAAACTCCAGCAATCAGGCGAGACAGTATACATACCTCAAAATGGTTAACAGTGAACAACTCTTCAGCTCAGAAATCACAATCCTCTACCCAAAGTATGAAAAAGTTGTTATTATCAAATGCAGATTCCTTCTGCACAGAAGGTTGAATGTTTTTAACTTGGTGCTGAACTGGCCTAGAATGTTGGAAAAATTTTTTGTTTTTTGCAGCCTCAGCTGGATTGACAGTATGGCTCTATAACGTATTGTACAAAACCAAAACATCGATACTATCCATGTTTGTAAAATGAGATTAGGAGGGTTGTCTACTCACATGAGCTTTACAGAGGCTCAGCGAAATAATAAAATGGTCCTTACTGCCCTCCTAGCTCCTGGCTACGTGTGTCTCGTGCTCCTAGATGTTTTGGGTGTCCTCCCAACACACAGGAAACCCCAGAATAACCTGGTATGATAATTAAGCTGGATCCTTTTAGGGTTTTTCATCGGTGTGGGCACACCCCCTGAAGGTTGGTACAGGCAGACTCTAAAGGGTGATACTAAGGGTTAGGGGATTGGTATGAGATGTAACCTTTAACTATTACTGAGCCTTAGAACCCTGTAGGTCCCGCACCTACTTTAGTGCAATGGTAATTATTTGGATTACCTGGACAATTCACCATTAGGGGTAAATTGTCTGGGTTTTTTTTGACTTCTTTTTGAGATGTTTTGTTCATCGGCTCAAGTTGAGACCCTTATGTGACTTGTTAGCCTGACAGTGAGACAATAAGATTCAAAAGTAGTACCAGAAACAGACAACTTGGTGACCATCCTCATTTGCCTTATTAACATTACTGTCACTAATAGTTTTTTTGTAGTCAAATGTGGGGAGTGCTTAGTGTGACACTTTTAAATGCATAGCTTTTATTGTTCTCCCAAGAGGCACTTTAAGTTAAAAAAAAATATTCTGCACTATTCGTTTCTTAGTTTGTGGCAATTTAGAGATTTAGAATATCAAATTTGATTAGAATTGTAGACAATATACTTACATCATCTTGTGGGTTTTTAATACTTGTGCTTTGTTTTCTAATTGCATCTTGTCTCTTATCTAGGTTTGCCTTAACGACGCAGATCTGAAACTGACATTTTCTATATCCTTGTCTTATCATGAAAATCCCAAGTCTTGATGAAAAAAAAATCCCTCCGTTCCTACATCGTATTCAAAGAATTCTACTTTTCGAGTAAAATCCCCTTTACTTGTTTAATGAAAGAGAATAGAGGCAAAGGGGTTTCCTTCAATTCACTCCTCGTCATAAAATTCTATGGTGTTATATCGTAACTGGAGCCGTTAGCGATTGTCCCAAAAGCTACGTGTAACACGTTGTTCTTTATTGAAAATATTTTTATGTGAAGAACAAATAGACAGGAAAGTACTGCTCCCAAATTTTTTCATGGGCAATTTATTCCTTTTATTAAATTGCAAATTAGTTCTCTCAACAAAGTTCCCTTCGAATAAATTTTTTTTTCTTAGCTTGCTTCAAAATTGTCTTATTCTTTCCCAAATGTCTTTTCTGAAAGATTCAAGTTGAAACTCTGTTTTTATTAGCAGAGCCCCCTCGATGTATTCCTGAATCATTACTTTTCTTTGGAACTATAGAATTTCATCGGCTGCAATTGTAAAACATTTAATATTTATTTATTTTAATACCTTTTTAATAGACATATCCATTTGAGGCGAGTGGTCACTGTCATATGAGGTTTTGAAGAATTTAGCGCAAAAAATAAATTACAAAAAGGAAAGCAAAATATTTATTTTTCAATCATTCCTTTTAACTTTCTCTAAAAACTGCTTGTTAGAATTAAAATAACACACAGCGATAATGCATAGTAAACTTCTAGGGCCACCTTTACCCATTGTATTCCTATTGCAAGAATTTACAATAAGATCGTGGATTTTGTCTCACCATCAGTAATAACTGACAGATGTTGTGGATAGCCATTTGGATATAATCATCGGGTCAGACATCATGGGCCCAAGGACAAAGGCCTCTTCATGAAAAGGATGATTGTCGACTTTTACCACACAAAATGAAGCACCAAGGTGTACAATTTGTAGTTACAGGGAGTCCCCGGTTACCTACAAGATTTAGGATCTGTAAAGGTTTGTTCCTAAGTTGAATTGTATGTACGTCTGAACTTATATTTTATCATTGTAATCCCAGCCAAACTTTTTGCTCTCTGGTGAAATTGATTTTAAAAATGTTGGTTGTATAAAATCATGATTAACACTAAAGCTTGCAGAACAGACATCCCAAAAAAATTTTTGATAACGTTAAGCTGTTGTTATTCGACCTAGGACTCAAGTCATAAATTAACAATATCCAGTGGGTCCGTTTTGTAACTCGGGGTCGCATGTAAGCCTCGATTGTTCGTAGTAGGGGACCCGCCTGTATTCCCATTTTTGAGTCAATTGTAACGTGTGGAATAAGTAATATGTAAATATGTATGAAGCAATATCCATTTGGGGCCTCCTCAATGAATCATGTAATTTGTTTTTTATTGTCCTGAATAAGACCACTCAATGTCCCAAATTTATGGCAACATGCTATGCGAACTTGTGGTAGGCACTGTGCATCAGTACTTTCTCTCTGGTCCATTTTAGTTTTAATAAAATAAGACACCATGTAAACACTAAAGGGTTCAAAAGACTCACGAGAAAAAAGTTTGTTGTGTACACATACCTTGGAGGTGCGTGTATAGTTTCTATTGGCCATGATTTATGGTGGTTTTTACTATTATTTAAGCCATATTAAAGGCACTTGACAAACTGAGTTGTACCCGCAAAGCGCTTGAGTTGTTATAGCGATTTCAATAAAATTACGAGAAATTGCCACTACAAGTTCTCAGACTCATACAGCGAGAAAATGAGAGGACACGTATCATAAAGCAGGATGTAAAGCAGGGACAGAAGCAGGCCATGTCATCAACGCAGCATTCCAGAATGTTAGTTAACAAGGTAACTTTCCTGGAAAGCGAATCCTTTCCAAACGTTGAAAAAAAAGACATTTTCTGAATCTTTTGCCACATGTATGTTTTTTTCTGAACGAAGCGCAAAATTTGTCACTTTTACAACTAACCTAAAGTACAACAATGTGTCACGAGTATAGATGAGCGAGTCCACTAAACTGCTCGGGTGCTCTTATTCGAGACCGAACTTTTCCAGATGCTCGGTGTCACGTCTTCGAATAACCGGCCCCATTGAAATCAATAGGAGACCCATCATTTTTCACAGGGACCCTGCTCAGGAATAAAATGTGTGTGTTAATGAAAAGAAGTGACTTCTGATAAGTGATCACGGTACGCAAACTCTGCAATCTATTCTCAACTGTTCCGCCGTGCGTATATTATCTCCCGACAAGTTACAGATGTGAAGAACAGTGAAGAAAGAATAAAACCTTGAACACGGTGATTTACGTGAACAAAACGCAGTGAAAAGACAGTGAAATAGATTACAATGTTCTGCACAGCTCTGACTTGTCGGTTTATACGCTGTCCGGTATCCCTCCTCTTCTTCCCCTGAAGTCCTCCCCGTGCTGCCCGATGTCTGTCTCCGCCCGTGCGCCCGAGTCTGCTCTCCCCGTGCTGCCCGATTGTCTGTCTCCCCCTGCTGCCTGATGTCTGCCTCCCCCCGTGCTGGGCCCGATGTCTGTCTCACCCCGTGCTGCCCGATGTCTCCCCCGTGCTGCCCGATACTCTGTCTCGCCCCGTGCTGCCTGAATGTCTGTCTCCCCCGGCGGCCCTGTGTCTTCCCCCCCGTTGCTGCCCGATGTCCTTCTCCCCCTGCTGCCTCGATGTCGCCGCCCTTCTCACCCCGGCTGCCCGAATGTCGCTGTCTCCCCCGTGCTGCTGATGTCTGCCGCCCCGTGCTGCCCGATGTCTGTCTCCCCATCCCCCGTGCGCCCGATGTCTCCCCCTGCTGCCCACATAAATAAAGATATCTGTCTCCCCCGTGCTGCCTGTGTCTGTCTCCCCCGTGGCTGCCGCTATGTCTGTCTCCCACTGCTGCCCGATTCTTCTCCACCGTCTGCCCGATGTCTGTCCTCCCTCCCCCGTGCTGCCCGATGTCTGTCTCCCCCTGCCTGCCTTAATGTCTGTCTCCCCCGTGCGCCCGATTCTGGCCCCCCGTGCTGCCCGATTCTGTCTCCCCCGTGCCTGCCCGATGTCTGTCGCCCCCCGTGCTGCCTGATGTCTTCTCCCCCGTCTGCCCGATGTCTGTCTCCCCCGGGCTTACGATTCTCCCTGCTGCGTGATTTCCCTCCCCGCTGCCCGTATGCTCCCTGCCTGCCTGATGTCTCCCGCTGCTTGTGTCTCCCTGCTGCCGTCCGCGCGTTATCTTCCACAAGTAGCAGATTGTGCCGATATCTTGTACTCAGTCTTCCTGTGTTCTTTCACTGTCTTTTTTCACTTAAAATTGAGTCCTGTGTTGCACTGTTGTGTCCACTGCTTTTTCATTCGATGCTTCATTTTCTTCACTGTGTTTTTTTAATTAATCGCTCGATCTCGAGCAGGGGAAATACTCGTCCGAGCAACGAGCCGTGTTCGAGTACCTAAATACTCGCACGAGCATCAGCTCGAAGAGTATAACTCGCTCATCGCTATCCACGAGTAACCAAATCTCAATCACTCTGGATATATTAAAGCATTCCGAAGATCTAATCAATTAGGTGACACATTTTTAGATTTTCAACTTTAAAAATCAAGCCTGGTCTTAAGATTGATACAACATTGAAATCAAGATTTAAGGTAATCTACCATCTGCTTCAGTGCATGAATACATCAGGGCACTTAATTAAAAATCCATGCACTAGGACTTTTTGTTCATGGCTTTTCCTCATCTAAAATCAACTTTTAAAATGTATGCTAATCAGCCTGAAAACCCCTGGTGGTATTGCCTTTTCCTCAGCAGTTCCGGTATCCGCACTGCAGCACAAGAAGTTTTCAGCACACAGCCACAGCCCTTCAGATTTGTTTTTAGATTTAAATAAATCCCAATGCTACTCCTAATGTTTAGCTTACAGTTGATATAAAATTTTTGGGCAACCCTGGAACAATCCCATAATTTTGTCGTGTAAATACTAGTCAACCCAAAGAATAAATTTTTGTAACATTTTCCTATTTGTAATTCACCCCTACCGGCTCTATTAAAAAAAGATAATTATTGTAAGGTGAAAATCAAGTAAGAAAGCTAAATATGGTGTGTCACATACATATGCACCTTAAACTTCTGTTGACTTATCCTAATGAATTTATTACAAATTGTTGCATGGAAATCTTTCGTGTGTTCCATGACATATCTAGCCTTTAATGTTTTCATTTTTTTATTTCTTTTATTTCTCCTCACTAATACCTTCCAAAAGTGATCATTTAAATTTGTATTAAGTTTTTTAAAAGACAATGATCTTTTGCTGTAAAAGCACAAAGCAATTCTGAGGAAAATGTTGCGAACAGCCAAACTTAATATAAATGTGATTCCCTTATTCTGGATCCTAACACATTTATAAGGTATGAAAATGTTTCAGAAATTACTCTCATTTGATTGATAATCATGTTTCATCACTCTTTCTTCGTACTTTTTTAACATCAGGCAAAGATAACGAAACTGACTAGCACTATGGATTCTCATCAAGATTGCTACCACTGTGTCCGAGTTGCCTATTAGTGAATATGTCAGCCAGTTGTGTGCTTTTTTATTGGGGTGCTGCAGTTGCCGATCAGGAGCCTATGCAAGCAGCACTAGAATTCATGATAGCTACATTTTAAGAACGACAGACGCTAAGCGTCCAAGAGCACACTATGAGAAATGTAATAACAAAAGGTCAGTGCGGTTGGCTGCCTATACCCGGCCGGGACCACTGGTGACTGCGCCGTGGGGTTGGTAGTCACCTAACAAACGGTGGAAAAAGAAAGGCATCACCCTATGGCAGAAGTAGAAGCAAGTGCATCGTTGGGGGCAGGGTATACCAGGGTAATTGGTGAGGCTGTGACTATGTGGTGGCAAAGGGAATGGCAATGTTACGGGGTACAATAGGGGAAATAAAACGATACCATGAGGGATAGTGGCTGGTTGTAGGGCAACTAGTGTTATATCCAAAGGTAGTATAATTTGAAGTTCGCCCAGCACGGGGCAAAAGAAGTACAGTGAATCGAGATGTGAGCGATCCGAGCACGAAAATGCGCCAGTCGCGTACGCGGGTCGAATCCGTCCCCATTGAAGTCAGGGAGGAACGGGAGCATTTGTTCACTGAAAGAACACATTGAAAAGAACACTTAAGAAGAACACATTGCCGATGGTTGCGATGTTGTCACTGAACGAACCACTTGAAAAGAACACATGTGAAAACACATTGCAGAGTCCAGACATCTGCTAATGATACGAAGACCATAACTCTTGCCGACGGTTTCTCACACAGTAAGTATGTGAAGACAATATGTGTGAAGAACACCTTGCCGATGTATGGGAAACATACTGGAACATCTGCATTGTTCTTCACACATATGGTTCTTCATCCACGACTGTGACATCCGTTCGGGGCAGCGGGTGGCTCGGATAGTTAGCAGTGTACGGAACATCCTGGCAATGTGTTCTTGGCCTGTTTCTCGTGTGTTCTTGCTCGATCCACTTAAATGATCGGTGGTTTTTCACTGTTTTACTATTGTTCAGTGTATTCCTCGCACGGGGCGTCGCCTGTGTTTCGGTAATGTGGAGAATGCCTCAGAATCGCGAGCCCGGAAGGGTGTGGCAGCCAGTCCTGAATACTCGGTGCCGAGCATGTAATATAAAGGTTTAAAACGGGGGCCGTGCATGAGTACAAAGGATGCGGATTGTCTGGAAATTGGAGGGACTAGCGATCGAGGCAGTCAATACTTCAGGACGAGTTCACTCTGCCGCAGCCTCTAATCGACAATCCAAGAAACTGGAATCTCCTATGCAAAAATACAGAGAAACTGGATCAAGGAAAACAGAACAACACGTTTTGATAACTGTACATCAAAGCGCGGAGCTTGGTGGGCCATATGGCACAGTCAAAAGAGACCTGGTGTGGCAGGGACGGGCAGAAAAGCGACCTGAAATAAGGGGTACCAGGTATCATTTGTATATAGCATATTATCAGCTTCACTAGCCTCCAATTTGCTGTGTTTTCCTGACCTAGGTGATATACTGCTGCATTGGCGCCCTGTACAACTGTAGAGAATGAGCACCGGTGCCTGTATTGCACACCTAGTGCATTACGAGGGCAGTGCGTTATCTTTCCCCACATAGTCGTATAGGGACTGTGTCACTGGTGCATTGCACGCCCAGCCTCAGAGTGGGCCATGCCTCTATACCGTATTAAAACCTTACTAGCAGTTTAGAGACATAAGTTATCTGCGCGTAGACCAGTGTCCCGCCCAAGAGATCACAATCGATAAAACGCAACCGCACAAGCTCCTGGACCCACTAAAAAGCGTGGGACACCTACTTAACGGGGGAGTAAAGCGGCACCAATAGTGAGAGTCTGGGACAGTTCTCAGTGTGCCTATTGCCACGAAATGCGGGGCAACCCCCCTGGGTGTAAGATACTACATGGCGAAGAAGAATGGGGAATAGGAAGGGATGTATGCGGATATGCCAGCCAGGCCAAAGGCGGACACGCGCCTCAGTGCTGGGGCACGCCAAAGGGGTTGGCCGGCAGCGGCCCCCTGTTCTGTAGCCCCCGGGTCGCGCTCCCCGGAACCGTGTCGCGTTCTGTGGGCTGCGATATACGAAAGGGGCGACGAAAAGGGGCACGTAGAAGACCCCCCCCGCGTGGCGATTGGCGCGTACTCTATAGTATTTTCAACTACAGACGTATAAAAAAATTCAGGATGGTGGAAAGTTTGCGTTGAGTAAATGGCACCACAAGTTTTACCATCACAACAAAAAAATCGAATGGAAGAGTTACATTGGACTGATAGGGGTAGGTGGAACTGCATGATGGGGCGCTTTCGAAGGGGCTGAGCGGGAAAGGAAGCATGGAGAGGTGAGGTAGATTTCGCCTTGGTCTTTTTTTTTGGCACCTGAAAAAGAGACGCACGTAACTCGATGGTGCAAAATATTCATACACTTGGCGTCGACGCGGGGACTCACAAATGATAACTTTACAAACCACCAGGTTGTCCTGACGGGCCCGGACAGCTCCGCTGCATCGTCATCTCCGGGGACGCGCCGCTTCTGTCTTCGCCGGCTCGGGCCCCGCGACAGCTCCCGTTGCGCACGAGCTGCCGCGGACCGGCCCCGGACCTGCGTCATGAGTGATGAAGATCATCTAGGCAGCTGTTCCGGGCCATCGAATGGTGAGTAGGAGTGGATTATTGTTTTTGTACGCTACAATGGGCTCGCAGGCATTATCAATAAAGGGGCTGGCAGCTGGTATTGCACAAAGGGGCTGTCGCAAGGCTGTATACACAAGGGACGGGCAGGACTGGAATACCCAAGGGGGCTCGCAAGGCTGGTAGACCAAAGGGGCTGGCAGGCTGTAGAACAAAGGGCTGGCAGGCGGTAGTACTAAAGGGGGCTGGCAAGCGATATACTGGGACAGGCACTGTGACCATTCATTCCCTATATCCCGGTCTGTATACTCGAGTCAGTAGGCTGGTGTCCATTTTTTGGTTGTAAAACTACGGTATCTACTTGACCGGTGCTGCGGGCGTCGGCTTGTCTACACACAGGGTCTGTGGTTTAATAACGTGAGTAATCACGATTATGTATAGGGCCTCGTTATAGCTTATGGAGAAATGCCAGCTTGATCGTGAATAAGGTTCCAGCAGGCGGAGCCCCTCAGCAATAATTCCATCCCGCACTACGGAATATGTGCCACAACCGCTGCAATCCCATTAATGATCGTCCACAGAGAGGGCTCCCCTGTAAGGACCTCTTCACACAGATGCCCACCCCCAGTAAGGACACATGTCACAGAGAGCCCCGGGGAAGAAATGGTCCACACATCGCCGTCCACGGGTACGACTAGGGTGTACACGAGAGCCCCCATGGCAGGAACAGGTGTCACAGCAGATGGGCCCCTGCGTTTAAATAGAATGGTCTACATCTGAGCCCCATCTTGAGGCGTGCCCCACATTACTAGAGCCCTCGGTAACAGAGATGTCCACCCAATGAATCACCCTTCTGCGGATCCCTGGGCTGCGGGTGCACTACCCCATTGAGGGCTCCATGAATGGAAAATGTCCACATGCAAAGCCCCTTAGGGAATAAACACATTATTGACGTCCAAATGGCCACGATACCTAGCGGACCGATCGCTGCGGGTGCACAGTACCAGTAGGGGCTGGTCCATTGGTGTGCGTATGTTGGCAGGACGCCGGCAAGTATATGCGGAGATGGAGCTGGAGTTGAAACTCCGAGGCGAAGAGGAGCCGGAGGTAAGTAGTGGGTTTGTTGTATCTCTACTGTAGGTGCATGGCCTATGTTGGTTACAGCATTTGTGATTATTTAGGTGTCTGAGGGCATACGCCTGAGCTGAACCTCCATTGTGGCCTTCATCTCTCACTGTGGAGTGTGTCTATCGGCGTGACTCCCACCAACGTACATAGTCCGATGTACATTATAGTAGACTCTCGAATTAGATATAGGATCGGGGCGGTACGTCGTGAACTAAAAATATCAAGTTGTGGTGTTCTGTGAGAGTGGCCTGGGGAGTGGTTAACGGGAGTCATAAAACGCTGATGGGCAAAATTAAGAAATGAGTGGTGCTGGGTGAGAACGAGCATAGGCAAAAAGAAGAGAGACAGGTCCGCCCCAAAGGAAAAGAACATCGCTGTCTTCAGCACGTGCCGCTCGACAGCGTCAGCTGCGGGTAAGCTCCTGCACAGCGGCGGACGGCCGTGGAGGGCCAGAAACGGTGGGTAGCAGCTGAAGTGCGAAAATAAACAGGTGTGGTGGCGCGCGGCATGCACAGCTGACAAGACGGGATGAAGTGGGGGGTACCGCATCCAGGGCAGGAACGGACTCGCGGTCGCACGGAGGACCATGTTCCGGGGACGTCTGGGCAGGGAAGCAGAGCTGGAGCTGTGTTGGGGGCGACGCACGAAGAAAACAATCACCCGCCGCTGGGGTGCGGGAGCCGGAAATACGGACCAAGCGTGGGACACTGCCCAGGAATACAAGAAAGAATGGACGAGAGTGGGGCTGGGGGGACTGCACCTAGAAGAACGAGAGCAGGCAGTCATTACCCATGAGGTTAGGCGAGGCAGGCAGATGACAAGCTTGCCTGGGGATGGAGATGAACACGAGGAGAACATAAATGAACAAGCAACACGGATATTAAGTGGTGAATAGGGACCTATTATGCGGGGAATATTCATCGTAGGAGGGTGTCAGGCGGCGGAGCAGTCCGATGACGTGAAGGCGGGGTACGAAGGGAGGAACATGAGGACGTGTGCTGGTTGGGGGAAGGCCAACAGGGGGGGAACTGGACACCAAGTGGGTCCCGGCTGCGTAATCAGAAGGGGTGGGGCAGGACCTGCAAACTGCAATAGAGAAGTGCTGCAGTGCAGGACTGCGGTCGCCATGAGTAAATGTTAATAGGATCAATCAGAAATGCGCGACAGGACTGGAAGCGAAAGCACATACACGCGATAGAGGGCCTGGGGAGGGACAGGGCGGGCGGAAAATGGGAATGCTAAATGAATGGGTGGTCAAACAACAGCAGCCAACATTCATGAATTCAGCACGGGTAGACATAGAACAAAAACGGGAAAGCGGAAAACCAAGGCAGTACTCGCTTACGGCACGCAGAAGCCAGGCACAACGGGGGAGCGGCGGAGAGGGGGAGCCATCCGTAGGCCCCTGCCGGCCGGCGAAAGCTACGGGTGCAATAAAGGGGGGGAGGAATCAGCGGCCAGGAAGATGCCCCATACGATATCTGCGGTGGTGTCGGTGAGGGGGGGCCAAGAACACGTAAGCAGACCGGGAGGAGGGCGGGGGTGAAGCCAGTATGCCAAGGTACAATTGTGGATCAATCATACATCCTCAGGGTTTTAAGTAATACCCTAGGGGGTCTGAAATAGTAAAAATCAAAAAAAAAAAGTTTTAAAAATTGTATTAAAAAACCATAAGAATGAAATCACCCCCTTTCCCTAGAATCATATAATAAATAACAGTAAAACCATAACACATTAGGTTATTGCCGTGTTCTGAAAATCCATTTATCATAATACAGGCAGTCCCTGGGTTACTATAAGATAGGGTCTGTAGTTTTTTCTTAAGTTGAATTGCATGTAGTCAAAACTGTTATATTGTTAGTGTATCTGTAAGCGTCCCCAGAACTTGTTGGCTTCTCTGTGTCACCTGTATTTAAAAATGTTTTTGGGTTGTTTACTACAAGAATCATATTACACGAAATGCTTATGTTACACAAAACCACACTCCCCATCATCATACATACAGACTCCCATACCTATCTCCGACGCTCGCTCTGATACTCGTCTACATGCTGCGTTATTGTAGCCTTAGATCTTAAATTCTACAACAAAGTAGCCAATTTCACAGATGGGCATCTTGTATCTAGGGTCAGTTCAAGACCTCGAGTGTATAATAATTGGGGCACACAGTGGAAGCCGTAAAATCCAAGCCACAAAGAAAGCCACACAGATGCGTTTTATCACTATTTTCGCCTGCATTTTGAATGTTTTTCTCCCATTCCTCACGAATGTCTACCTAAGAAGGGAAGCGCCAGATTTCATGAATACAGGCACGATCTTAGTAATAGCGCCATTGCAGCATATAGTACGAGACAATGCACTTTCTGAACTTGAGTGACCTTGTAAGTAAATGTGCCCCTAGTCCTTCATATTATGCTTAAAGGAGATTGACCATGAATAAGGCAGCCAATTACTTTGTAGGGTCATTAATAATGTGCTTATACTGTAAACTTCCATTCTAGCAGTTCTGGGACTTCCTAGGATGTCATGTGTATCTTTTGGCTCATTCGGATCAGGTCATGGGCCATGGGCTACTGTATCGCGGGCCCATCCATGAACTCTACTCCATGTCACAGCTCCCACGCCTGAAGGAGAAGGTATGAGTAACCCTATTAGGGTATTAACTACCCTTGTAATGTTCTTATTTGTGGCCACCCATTTTAAACGTAAGATTTATGATTGTCCTTTTTTTGTCAATTTTACAAATAAGGTCAGGATTTGCAGGCAGTTCTTAGAAATTAAAAACTCTACTGGGCACGATTTTACACTGTCTGCCTTAAGTGTAGTTACACAGAATTATCACAAGTGTACACCCATCTGAGATGAGTGAGTTCCTGCCTCTTATTAATCACTTACTAAGGCACAGTTTGGCAATTTTAGATTGGGCTTCTTCACATTCAAATCCTCTCCCTCGCCACCACATGAGAGGCTTTTGCAGATTGTTTTGTAAATAGTTATCAACAGAGGCTGCAGGTCATGTCTGTAGTGTCTGCTGAGCTCTGATGCTGGGGGATAAGCGCTCTGCAAAACTAGTGTTGCTTCCAGTTGCGCCACCTTCGGGCTGGAGTGTTTTGGTGCTGCCCGTTTTTCTGCGCCATCATTAAGATTAGAGGGATCATTTATCTTAGGCTTTTTTCTTATATTTGAGACATTTTTTCGCATATTGTGCAATATTTGCAACTTTTCCACTTCCTGTAAGGTAGACGTGCAAGAATTTTCAGTGCTACACTGTCGGATGTGGACTATAAGATAATGCAATTTTGCACAAGGGCTTCAAAGAGTCGCTAATAACTTCCAGTCTCAACCCAACATTTGTATGGAAAACTTACAAGGGGTTGCAGAAGAGTGTGCAACATTTGTGCACCTCTAAATGAAAAGTACCTAAAACCCCCACAGCTGCCTTATATATCAACCGCAAGATAAATAGTCCCAAACCTGGAATAAGCAAAAGAAAAAGACACACAAAAAATTACGAATAAAGATAAATACCCATGTTTTTTTTTAAATAAAAAATTAAAACAATGCTTGAAGGGGATGCTCTCAGCAGATACAACTTATTTTTATTTTTTATAGTGGGGACGCAGAGCAAAAGGTGGGGACAGCAGCAGCAGGAAGTCAGTGTGTGGCACAATGACATGTTCTGGAGGTGGCCGCAACATGGTAGGCGACAGAAATTTGGGGAATACAGAACCCCAAAACTAGACACCCTCCCAACTATGTGGAATTGACACCGATTTCATAATATCAACTGTAGCAACAAAAATGAATTGAAATTTGGGGTATACAGATCCCCCAAAATGGACACCCTAGACTTTGAGCAAAAATCACTCCATCAGCTACTGAGTACAAGCAGCTAGACGCTAGAGACAGCACATGCACTGTGAAATGATGGGATTGCAAATGGACGACCGTTTTTTTTGGGCTGTTACATCAATAAGCCGGTCCTCTGATTGGCTTTCTGTTGCGCATGTAACACCTTGGCTCGCGGCCATTTTACTAAAAATTTTCTCCCACTAATCACCATAAACTTTGGATTCGTGCAGAACCAAAGTTTTCTTGAAATCCTAAATGAATTTCACTTAGTTAGAATCGATTCGCCCATCTCTATTGATTACTGATTCCTCATTTTGTGAAAAGAGAATTGTTCAACTTCTATAGTAGATTCTATTGTTTCACCAACCATAAGTATTGACCAGAAGCATGACAATGTAATGAATACAAGTATAAAAACAAAGAAGCCCATTTGTTTCAAAATAATATTCATGTATTGTATTACAGAAAGTAGAGCAAATTTATTATGCCATCATACAATACTACATTTGAAATTGGGGATAAATCATAATAATCTTTATGTATGTAGCACCATCATATTCCATGGCACGGTACAAAACATGGGGGACATATACAAATAAAATAAGACATTACAGAATAAAAACATAGTCATATGAAACAATAGCAGTGAAGACCCTGCTCACAAGAGCTTACAGTCTATGAGGGTGAAAAGGGTTACACAAGATATTTACCCCTAACATGGGGCAAGAGTGTGTGCTAGTGTTTTGCTTTCCTCTGAATGAACACTGTAAAAATATAGGTTGGACACGTTGGACCTTGTCAATCATGTAACTATGTATTGTTTTTTCTGTGCACGGATAATTCTAAATACAACTAAGGCCTCGTTCACACTAATGCACAAATTGTGGCTAGTTCATGACTGCTATTGACTTCTATTATACAAGGTCACATCACCGTGAAGAGCAGCACTGACCCCTTCCATCTTCCGACTGAAATAGGACCCAGTTTGGGCTCCGTTTCAGCACATGGTTGTGTGTCTGAGGCCAAGGCACAGTATTTGTTACATAGCTATGAACCATTTAATGCTAAAATTAAACAACTAGTGTTGTGTAAGACCACTCTATGTATTTGGTTGTAACAGTTCAGTTTTGACCCTACTGTCACATATTGACATTACACCTATACTCATCTCTTTTCACTCATATGGTATAACACAGCAACGTTCAGTAAGTCATTCCACATCATCCAAGGCCATTACTGTGGGTAACCTGCAATTGCAATGGGTTTTATCCGAAAAGAACAACGCCCCTTGTAATTGACCATGTGATGAATAATATACCGTATATTCTGGCGTATAAGACGACCCGGTGTATAAGACGACCCCCCTACTTTCCTGTTAAAAATATAGAGTTTAAGATATATTCGCCGTATAAGACTACCCCTTTTCCAACAGCCAGCTCCCCCTGTATATTGCCAGCCTGTACCCCCAGTATACAGCCAGCCCCCCTGTATATAGCCAAACTGCCCCCCTAGTATACTGCCAGCCTGTACCCCCAGTATACAGCCAGCTATTATACAGCCTGGCGGCCCCCAATTGTGCAGAATGCCGGCCCCCCCAGTTTGCATGCTGCCGCCTCCCCCTCTATGTAGCCAGCCTGCTTGGCACACTAATAATAAAACAGTATATGAACTGGAAAGAAAAAAGAGGAATGTGCCGTATGACAATACAAGAGTAAACCTTTATTCAATACATAACAAAGCAAATGTCCCAGCATAGGGATGATAGAAGACATAAAAACATTTAAAAATGTACCAAGTACATATCAAACCATATAGTTGGTACTGCCAGGTAAGGCAGTCCAACAAACCATTTCCTCCACCGACAAAAAGGAGGTATAAGAACCACCCTTGATGGTATATAGGTCAAACAAATAATATCTTAGTAGGCACACAATACAAGCTCTAATATAGATAATACAGTAGTAGAAATATCACAATGGTCTTAAAAGCAATGTGCTATCCCTATTGTATCTAAAGGTAAGTCAAGAAGAGCGTATATGTGAAGTGTCCATACATTACAAGTCAGTAAGACAGGTCAGGAGGCTGTGTGGGACAAAGTCCCATGCTGTCCACAGTCAGGGTGGTTCGGTCGGTGGATTGGAAAGGGAGGGCTCCCCACGCGTTCCGTCCCCAAATGGAGACTTCCTCAGGGGTTGAAGTGCCCTTTCAGACATCAGACTCCCTGGATGAGGTTCCGGATGCGGATCGCCAGACACTCCGAGACTTATTCCCAAACCTGAATAGCAAAAAAAAAGACACACAAAAAATTAGAAATAAAGATAAAGACCATGTGTTTTTTTTAAATAAAAAATTTAAAACAATGCATTGTTAAGGGATGCTCTCAAGATACAACTTATTTTATTTTTTTAAGGTGGGGACGGACGCAGCAGCAGAGAAGTCAGTGTGTGGCACAATGACAGTTCTGGAGGTGGCCGCAACATGGAGGCGACAGAAATGTGGGGAATACAGAACCCCAAAACAGACACCCCCTCCCAAACTATGTGGAATTGACACCGATTCAATTACTCAAACCTGTAGCAACAAAAATGAATAAATTTGGGGTATACAGATTCCCCAAAATGGAACACCTAGAATTTGAGCAAAAATCACTCCATCAGCTACTGGTACAAGCACGTAGGAGCGTAGAGACAGCACATGCACTGTGAATGTGAGGATTGCAAATGGACGACCGTTTTTTTGGTGGCTTGACATCACATAAGCCGGTCCTCTGATTGGTTTCAGTCTGCCATGTAACACCTTGGCTCGCGGCCATTTTACTAAAAATTTTCTCCCACAATCACCATAAACTTTGGTTGACTGTGCAGAACCAAAGTTTTCTGAAATCCTAAATGAATTCACTTAGTTAGAACGATGCCCATCTCATTGATTAATGATCCTCATTTTGTGAAAAGAGAATTGTTCAATCTCTATAGTAGATTCTAGTGTTTCACCAACCATAAGTATTGACCAGAAGAAGATGACAATGTAATGAAACAGGTATAAAACAAACAAAGAAAGCCCATTTGTTTCAAATAATATTCATGTATTGTATACAGAAAGAGAGCAAATTATTTATGCCATCTACAACTACATTTGAAATTGGGGATAAATCATAATAAATCTTTAGTATTAGCACCATTAATATTCCATGCACGGTACAAAACATGGGGGACATATACAAATAAATAAGACATTACCGAATAAAAACAATAGTCATTGAAACAATAGCAGTGAGAGACCCTGACGCAAAGAGCTTACAGTTTATGAGGTTTGAAAGGGGGTACACAAGACTTTACCCCTAACATGGGCTAAAGTGTGTGCTTGTTTTGCTTTCCTCTGAATGAACACTGTACAAAATATAGGGTGGACACGTTGGACCTTTCAATCATGTAACTATGTATTGTTTTTTGTGCACAATAATTCTAACATACAAACTAAGGCCTCGTTCAACACTAATGCAACAATGTGGCTAGTTCAATGTTGTTGCTGCTATGACTTTATTATACAGGTCACCACCGTTGAAGAGCAGCACTGACCCTTCCAATTCTTCCGAACTGAAATAGGCCCAGTTTGGGCTCCGTTCAGACATGGTGTGTGTTGGAGGCCAAGGCACAGTATTTGTTACATAGCTATGAACCATTTAATGCTAAATTAAACGCATAGTGTTGTGTAAGACCACTATATGTATGTGGTAACAGTTCAGTTTTGCCCTACTGTCAATATTGACATTACACCTATACTCATCTCTTTCACTCATATGGTATAACACAGCAACGTTCAGTAAGTCATTCCACATCATCCAAGGCCGTTCTGTGGGTAACCTGCAATTGCAATGGGTTTTATCCGAAAAGAAACAACGGCCCCCTTGTAAATGACATTGAGAATAATATACGTAATCTTCTGGGTATAAGACGACCGGGTGTTGTTAGACGACGACCCCCTACTTTCCTGTAAAAATATAGAGGTTTAGGAGTATACTTCGCCCGTATGTCTAACGAACACCTTTTCAACAGCCAGCTCACCCTGTAATTGCCAGCTCTGTACCCCCAGTATACAGCCAGTCCCGCTGGATATAGCCAACTGCCCCCCCCTAGTATACTGCCAGCCTGTACCCCAGTATACAGCCAGCATTATACGAGCGCTGGCGGCCCCAATTGTGAGAATGCCGGCACCCCCTCCCCCCAGTTTTGCATGCGCCGCCTCCCCCTCTTGTTAGCCTAGCCTGCTTGGCATCACCTAAAAATAAAAAAGTTTTCTCACTTTCCCAGGTGATCCACCGAAGCTCCGCCCCTGCTCATCCGGCCGGTCGGTGAAAGTCAGGATTCTTCTCCAAGAAAAACGGAGACATCTGCCAATACAGGTTAGGAGGATTTGTCCCGACGACTACCCTCCAAGCTACCCCCATTTGGCCTAATACCTGCAATAAACTATTTACACATAGTTTTTTCCGTCAAATTTCCCTCCCTCCCAAATCGTCTAGTGCGAGAATCTACTCTAAGGATGAGAGAAAAGCCATTATGACCTTAAGACGAACCAGGACTTTTTGGTCTAAGGAAGCAGAAGCGAAATAGGGGGGTGGTTAAATATTGTCCTATGGCCATCGAGTTATATGACTGAGCGACACGACAACTGGACAAGTCAACGGTATTATGGCATTACTCCCCTTGATCCAACATCGGTCTTCAGAATAAATGAAAACGACTCTGACTCTGTCATTGCAAATAACGGGATTATTTAAGAAGAGTTATGTTTATTGATGGTAAAACCCCAGGTCCCACACTTACTCAGTTCTGCGCCAATTCCATAAGTCCTTACTCTCCCCCCAGGACGCCCATAGTGTCAGGAATAGGGGGACTTTGGAAAAAAGCGGGTAGTTTACGCTTGATTATTTATTGAGACCTTGGTCCTGACTTGACTTCGTATATCCGAGATTTCGACTGATCCTCATCCAGAAAAATTCAACAAACCCCAGAACTCAAACCAACACGCTGGCCTGGTGACACTAATGTGTGAATCCCTTTCACAAAGTATGAAAGACCCGCACTTGCGAGGGGCGGGGTAGCTGGCGGGCAGACCGGATATTCCTGACATTCAGTCACAGGTGAAGAAGGCAGATTCTTTTTTTACTTGACTCCATAGAATATGTCATGAGACATAATTACTTTTACCTTCGATCGTCGGTTTTAAAACAATATCGGGAACAGCGATGGGGCACGGTGCGACCCTCCTACGCCAACCCTTTTTGGGATGGGGTTGGAGGGCGAGCAGACGTGTACCCATCGAATAATTCCAAACGGCATGTAAAGGTGGCATAGATTCATTGACGAATATCTGTGTTATTATGGGACGGATCTCTGGAAGAGTTGCCAGAATTTATCTGTGAGCTTAATGATAACCCAGTGAAAATCATATTAATCACTGATTTTTTCAACAGGACAACGGTCGCACTTTGAGATGATCACCAGTCAAAGGCGGGCTAATTACGAATCTCTAACCGCAAGGAAGACGGCTACCAAGACTGCTACATCAACAGCAGCTCATCCGCACATTTAAAAAACCGGCATCTGTGGGACAATTACTCCGATAATAAAAGTAATAAGAATTGTACAGACTACCGGAAGTTATAACACTAAAAACCAGCTAATCAGAACTGAAAGGAACTCGGGAAGAGGGTACCCCAAGAACAGAGCCTAATTTTCAAATGCCTATTCGGTCGCCGGATGACCTGAGGTGAGGAGGATCTCCTGCACCAAAAAAACAGACGTCTACCCAATTTCCACTTAGGTTTGGGTGACTACATATAACACCAATGGTCGGAATCCATTCCACTCCTCTTAAAACTGGAATAATCCTCTCGGCCGACCACGTCTGACGACCCCTGATTCTGAAAAGCCCACACTTATAGAGCCAAACGGGCCAGACAAGAATCTAAGGATTAGGACTTTCCAACCAGTTCCTTCAAACGTCCCAACTCACCATTGGCAGAGGGTCTAAATTGAATGGCTCTATCCTTGTGGAAGTGCTTGTCTGCCCATTACTACAAGCTTCCAGAATTCATGCGTATCCCACTTCAGCCTAGAATTCCCTCTACACGAGAACTACTATAAAAACTGCAGACCAGAAATGTCTCTCTATGCCCTGATTTCGTCCGGTTCGAAAAAAACTACGTAGCAAACTAACAACAGATTGAGGAAACGTACACAACAACATTCATCCCACGGATTACCCTTATGAACGCAGGTACGTCTATATTCTCACAGGGTAAAAACCTTTCCACGGTTGACGCCCCTTCCGCGCAACTTTCATGCCAGCAAGACTTAGAGGCTCGATGTTCGTAGGTTTGCGACCAAGTTTACGACAATTCAGAGGAGGGGACACCATCCCCGAAAAATTGTTTGCCCTTAGGACCGGAGGGACGTTGGATTTACCTACCCTGGGACTCGGGCACCTGAATGATTAACGAGACTTTTATTCACAGGTGTTTTACAAAGAATAGGTAGAAGATCTCCAGTAGCACTACGCTAAGAATTGAGTGGCGAAAGAAGACAAGATCACAAATTTGGAAACTTGGTCATAGATTTATGGGTAAGCTCTCATTATACACTGTTCACCCTTTTTACACATGACTTTCCTTTCACAACATATTATCTTATATAGTCCCGTATATACTTATTCTTTGCCCCTACTTTAGGATTCGGCAACATCCTTACTCACCCCTCCAATATGGGTCCTGTACCCTCTGCTGTAGTTTTTGAGACCTTCGATAGAACTCAAAAACCCATCTTGTTCTTATATGGACTCTTATAGTCCCCCTAACACACTTATTAACCTCCCTTCTTCACAAATCCTAAGATGTTTTCTTCTGTTAACACTGTGTTCTGATTTTCCAGTATTACCGCATTCAGAACACCGTACTACTACCCCGGCCATTAATCACACCCAAAGAACTGCGGAGATTCAGATATGGTCGACCAAAGTGGGAATTGACCTCCGACCTGGAATCTGACTCACTCTATCCTCCTACTTTGGATGCCACTTCTCTGAGCCTATTGGAAGAAATTTTACACCCCGACGAGCCTCCACCCAAAGACCGTTTCCAAATATGCTGCATTGCATCACGTCCTGACAGTGACTTACCACCCCCACTGACTTAATGGAACCAAAGGGATCAAGCTTAAACGTAGCACTGTATCACTTCTATACTGTGATATTTTTGGGCAATATTACTGCATATAATATGTTAAACCCTCGGGATGGATGATGAACCTCTTTTAACTTATGACCTGTTGTCTCTATAACTCAAACATAATGATATCGACCCCAATTGGGTGCCCCCCGTCTGTGTTTTCTTTACTCTGCATTAGGGCCTGCATATCTATATACTTACCATGCTCATTGAGCGCTGGCGGCTCACAGAATATGACGTCAGCCGCGTGCCGACGTCATATTCTCTGCGACGCCGGCACCCACGTAGCTGTCACCGGCGGCCGAGCGTAGCAGCGGAGCTTCGGTGGATCGCGGAAAAGGTGAGAAGAAACATTACCGGCGTATAAGACGACCCCAGACCAGACTAAAGATTTTTCAGTCTTCAAAAGTCGTCTTATACGCCGGTATATACGGTACCTGCCATCAAATCCTTATTTATAAACTATAGAAGTAAATGGTGTAAACATAATTTCTATACTATGAAGTTATTACAGTAAAGGTGTCACATGGCTTTATAATGTTTATAAAATGACCATAAGCAAAGCTTTATAAGGTTACCAGAGCCTCTATTCCAGTTCTAGTAATGGTAATTCTGCCCAAGCGTTTGTATGTAAAATTAATTTAAGTATTAAATATAATGTTATAAAATCCTCTCTTTCATGCAAAACCTCAAAAGTGGAAGAACAATAATCCTGTGTCAAAATACTCAAGCAAATGAAGGTTTATCAATGTGATGTGAGAAGTCCATAATAGAGACATTAAACAAAGGTGAAATGTGTTCCAGCATGCTTCAGTAACTTGATATATTACTAAATAAATGAGCTTCTCTCACCTCACTTTCTGGAGAAATTATATAAACACGTTTATCTCAGTGAAGACGTGCCAAACACCAGACATCAGAGTGACAAAAACCTTTAAAAAGGGTAATTACAAACCCACAGAAGACCATGGAAACAATTGTACAATGCTGAGATCCATTATATTACGACATCTAACAGGAATAATAATAGAAATAGATGACCACAAGCTAGAGGGGTTTTCAGCATATTGATGATCTATCCTTACTATAGCCCATCAATATGTTCTTCATGGGATCTGACATTAAGCACGTCACTGATCAACCACATTCTCAAGAAAATATATGCTGCAATAACTCAACTCAGCCACTAAACAGGGAATGGAGCTATTCTTCTGCCTTTGATCTCTCTTTGTGTAGCTCCACATGTACGCAACAAAAGAAATGCCGGAATAACAAGGAGATAAATATTAGAACAGGACAGTTCTTCTAAAGAAAGCAACTTAGAAATGTAATTTGTAAACTGAATATGTAGCTTTTCTTCATGATCCTACAAAGTCACAAAAATGTTATGGTTGCAGGACTTCACCTGGCCTCCAGATCTTTTTTAGGTATTTAGTCATGGATATCTATGTCATAGATATCTATAGATATATGACTAACTTATCTATGACTAAAGACCTAAAAAAAAGTCTAAAACGCGTCAGATGGCTTCTACATTTTTCATGGCTGTGTATCTGTAGCTTTTATCTTTATCCAATAAAGAATTCATTTTGATTTTGAAAGGAAAAAGTGAGTCCCGACCATATCGGTTTCCAAGGAATTAAAGGCATTCCTAAAGGATAGAGCAACTGGAGTAGAGTAGAGTAGAGTGTATATGTTTTTACACACTATTGGACTTAACTTTTGGCTTTGACTGAAATGTTTTTAGATTTTTCATTCTCAATCACAGAACTCTTTTCCATTATGCGATGATGAAAACATTATTTTATTTGTAATACTCAGAATGGAATAAAATATGAACTCATTTATATGGACACATATACTCATATAGAGAATGGGAGGCAACTTGAGGATACTTCCTGGCTAGAAATAAGTATGGTCCTCAAAATTTTAATACAATTTTAACATCCAAAAATGGCTGTAAAATTTGGATGGTAAAGGCTGAAGGGCTGGAAAATGGTAAAAACAACAGGGCAGTTGTCCTGCCCAAACTGAGTTAGGGAAAATACTTGAAATACTGTATATACTCGAGTATAAACCAACCTGAGTATAATATTACCTCAAAAAAACTGGGAAAACCTATTGACTTGCGTATAAGCCTAGGATGGGAAAGGTATTGATCACAGCATCCCCAGTATATAGCCAGCCAGCCCCAGTAGTAAATACCTAGCCAGCCCTTTGTAGCATATAACCAGCCCACTGTAGTATATAGCCAGCCAAACCCCAGTAGTATATAGTCAACTAGCCCCCCTTGTAGTATATAGCCAGCTAGCCCATTGTAGTATATAGCCAGTCCCTTAAGTATATAGCCAGCCATCCTACTATAGTATACAGCCAGCTAGCGCCTTGTAGTACATAGCAAGTTCCCTGTAGTATATTGCCAGCCCCCTGTAGTATATAGCCAACCCCTGGATTATATAGCCAACCCCATGTAGCTTATATGGCCAGCACATAAAAAAAAATAATCTGAGTACTCAACTTTCCTATGGCGCAACCAGGTCCTCTTCTTATTTCATGTGCACCAGCGCCAGCTCCATGACAGCGACGGGTCTGTGACAATTAACTCTAAGTGGTTAAGGGTTCTCTGGGAGTATAGACCTATTAATTTACATAAAGGATTAAAGATGCAGTAGGAAAACAACAAACCCTTCCTCTCACTGCAGTTAAAGGTGCTTTGGGTGTTCAAACCCAGGTAATTACATAGAGGATTTAACTGGCAATGGAAAAACCAGGCAGCATTCCTCACTGTGGTTAAAGGCACTCTGGGTGTTCATACCAAGTTTCCCTCGGTGGTAAAGGAAGCAATGGAGAAACCTCCAGCTTCAAGACCAGAAACCATTACATCACCCCAGTGGGAATTTAAGGAGATGTAACGTCCCTGCCAGTGCTAACTGGTCAATGTGTCAGTTGTGACTTGCATCTCGGTACTAATAGAATTGTGCAGTGGTTATTTGATCTTGGGTGTCACATCCTCCCTTAGCGGTAAAATAGGTGGTCTTGTGGGAGGTAGTGGAACAGGCTGGGCCAACTGAAGAAGCAGGGGGAGGTGTTTTAAGGCTTTGTTGGCGTCTCAGTGACTGCAGCTCATGTTTACTTTGCAGTGCAGTGCAGTGTCTACTGTGCAGCAGCAGGGACACAGGCGGTGTAAAGTTATAACGTCAGTCAGTGTCCTGCACAGTGACAGATGCTCTGCTTCTGAAATACATTGAAATACATACTCTGCTTCTGACGCCGCCCCTCTTTCACCCGCACCAGCACTGTGAGCTAGACGCTTCTCTCAATTAAATCAGCGACAAGTATGCTGATATAATTGAGTTTTCTAATCTTGCCAGTCTGTGTCATAGGCCCTTCTGGGACCACTGGGCCCAGACACTTGCCAGGATAAGCCGAGTGCTGGCGTTGGCCATGTGTCCAGCCCAGACAAAAGGTAAAGTGGGATAAATCTGTATTTTTTTTTTCATTTAAATAGTTTTTATTGAAAATTTTTTATGCATTACAATGATGAGATATATTATTCAGTGTCAAGCAGTGAGAGGAACAGAAGACATACA